>CAOJBJ010842271.1:0-13421 GCA_948291685.1 Euphorbia celastroides
CGAAGCTATGAACACAGCTTGTTATATTCTTAATCGAACTTTAATAAGACCCACTTTAAAGAAAAGTAGAAAACCAAATATTGGTTATTTTCGATCTTTTGGGTGCAAATGCTTTATTTTTAATGATAAGAAATATCTTGGAAAATTTGATTCAACATCTGATGAAGGAATATTCCTATAATATTCAACTCAGAGTAAACCATATAGAGTGTTTAATAGAAGAACACTTACCATAGAAGAGTCCATGCATGTAGTCTTTGATAAAGCTAACAAAATCCCAGAGAAAGAATCTGAGGGTACCATTGAGATTGTTGAGCCACAGGTTGAAGCTAATAAAGAGACCGAGAACCTGCAAGAAAAAGAAAGAGATGTTGACAATGCCGAGCATGATATAGCACAATTGAGAACTCATGAGAATCAACACAATGATTTTCCTAAAGAATTTTGATATCATAGATATCATTCTAAAGAGGATATCATTGACAATCCTGGTGAGAAAATGATGACAAGAGCTCAATTAAGGGAATACTTTGGAAACACTACTTTTGTTTCCGAACTTGAGCCTAAGAATTTCAAAGAAGCCGAGAAGGAAGAAAGTTGGATGCTTGCCATGCAAGAGGAATTAGAACAATTCAAGAGAAGCAATGTTTGGGAGCTTGTTTCTAAGCCTAACAATCATACTGTGATTGGAACCAAATGGGTCTTTAGGAATAAGTTGGACGAATCCGGAAAGGTGGTAAGAAATAAAGCTAGATCGGTTGCTCAAGGGTACAACAAAAAAGAAGGCATAGACTATGATGAGACATTTGCACCAGTTGCAAGATTGGAAGCCATAAGAATGCTCTGTGCTTTCGCATGCCATAAAAATTTCAAGTTATATCAAATGGATGTGAAAAGTGCGTTCTTAAATGACTACATCAATGAAGAAGTCTATGTGAAACAATCACCTGGCTTTGAAGATATTCAACATCCGGATCATGTCTACAAGCTTACAAAAGCCCTATACGGTCTCAAACAAGCACCTAGAGCATGATATGAAAGGTTAAGTACATTCTTACTCTCTAAAGGTTTCACAAGAGGTAAAGTTAACACAACACTGTTCATAAAGAACATACAAGAACCATATACTACTTGTTCAAATTTATGTCGATGACATTATATTTGGTTCTACTAATGATCTGTCCTGCAAAGAATTCTCCCAAGAAATGAGCAATGAATTTGAAATGTCTATGATGGGTGAATTGAACTTCTTCCTCGGATTGCAAATTAAGCAAGGAAAGAAGGGTACATTCATATGTTAAACTAAATATACAAAGGAGCTCATTAAGAAGTATGGAATGGAGAATTCTAAGTATACCAAAACACCTATGAGCACATCCTTGAGTCTATGTGAAGATTCCAATGGTAAGAGTGTAGATGCTAAGTTATATCGAGGTAGATTGGCTCATTACTTTATTTGACCTCTAGCCGACCCGATATCTAATTTAGTGTCTGTTTATGTGCTCGTTTTCAAGCTAACCCCAAAGAATCTCACTTAAGTGCTGTCAAAAGAATTCTTAAGTATCTTAATGGTACTTAAGAAATTGGGATTTGGTACCCGAAAGGTACAAGTTTTGATCTTGTAGGTTACAGTGATGCTGACTATGCGGGATGCAAATTGGAAAGGAAAAGCATTTCAAGAACATGTCAATTTCTAAGAGGTTCACTTGTTTCATGGTCAAGCAAAAAGCAAGCAACAATAGCTATATCTACTACAGAAGCTGAGTATGTAGCTGTAAGCAGCTATGTTGCACAAATTCCATGGATGAAACAACACCTAGAAGACTACGGGCTAAAGTTTGATCACATTCCTATAAGATATGATAATACAAGTGCTATCAATCTAACAAAGAATCCAATTCAGCATTCAAGGACAAAGCACATTGACATCAGCATCATTTTATCAGAGATCATGCACAGAAAGGTGACATCAGTCTGGAATTTATCTCAACAAAGGAGCAAATTGCAGATATTTTCACTAAACCTCTATGTGAAAATCAATTTACAGAGTTGAGATTGAAAATTGGGATGACCAACCCTATCCTTGACTAAACAAGCCTCTGAAATACCTACACTAATTCAAAGCTTATACCCTATTTAAGCCATTCAAAGTTCCCTATTCAAAGCCAAATTCACTTTTCAGGTTCCAAGGGTTACAAAATAAAAATTCTTTTTGGGCATACCTTATCTCTTCAGAGAATCCTTCTGGTTCTTCTCAAAATTCATCACTTCCATCTGCAGTACTTTCCCTTTTTTGTGCATCTTCTATGTATGAGAAACAAAAAGCTCAAAGTCAAGATTTTGACAACCGAAATCTGAAACTCATCAGTTCATCATAAAATTGGGAAAAATTCTTATCTGCTATGGGATAAGCATTTCTCTGAAACTGAAGAACGCATTTGACATCGATCCCTACTTTGAATCGGCAACTAGCGGACAATCGAGAGAGCAATCAGTCTCATAATCAACTCTAGGGTTCGAAAAACAAAAATTGGGCGAAAGGCATTTACTTGAAATTGGAGCTGCAGCTTTGGAGAATTCGTTACAAGAGAAAGACAAGCCATGGATGAAGTGAGGAAGATTGATCTTACGGCATATAAAACAGAGCTGCAACTTCATGGAAAATTAAAAGCAAAATTGAAGAAGATCAAATGAAGTCTCGGATTGGAGAAAACAATGAAATCGGGAACACATACCTATCAAGCAATGCAGTCCTATGATCTGAAGAGACGTAGGTAAAAGTGCAGCAATATCCAAAGGAGACAGAAGCATTTGGGGGACGAGATTAAGTGGAAAAGGACGCTGGTCTTGCTAAAGTAGAAACACCCAAAGAAAAATCCTAGCCTTCCACGTGCTCTCCTAACAAGCATTTGATTACTCCACTATTGGGCTCATGTGACTTAACTTGAATGGGCTTTATTATCTCTTGAAATTTAAAAGCCCATGTCACGTTGACTGTACCCAATACCGACATTTGGTGCAAGCTTGGATAATCGGCATATGGAAATCACTATTTTGGAGTTTACTTCAATCAAGCTAAGTTTCCTCTTCCCTCTTACTGTTTAAATTATTACGTAATTATCACACATGCTTAGAATGCTTAAATCTTTTTTATAATTACAAAGGGGGAGAAGTAGCTGGATATATCTTGATCATTAGTATCAAGTATATGAAAGTGAAATAGCTTGATATATCTTGTTAATGCAAATATATACAAGTGGAAATATATCTTATATATCATGTATTTGTGCTAAACGAGTAAATTAAAAGTCTTGTCACAAAGGCGATAAGAGCATAAGGAAATTGGTTTTTAAAGTAGACCGCTTGTGACTCTACTAATTTCCTAGAGACTTTTTGATGCTTGAAAAAATATACAAGGTATATCAAGTATATACAAATTGAACTTTAAAATTGAAATTCTGCTCTGATACTACTAAATTGAGAATATACTTCCGCTGTGCAGAAAAATTTCAAATAAAGTTCACAGATTCCTATAAAGCTTCCGGACTACAAATCGAGCATATATTCAGGGGGAGCTTATGTGAAAGGAATCACATATTCAGGGGGAGCTATACTGCGATTATTCTACATTCCCTGAAGAAAAGAAGACTTTGTCCGCCAACAACCGAACTACATTAAGACATATCAATAAGGGTTGTGAAGATATATCAAGAAGAGTTGTAATCATCAAAAAGGGGGAGATTGTTGAGTTAAGTTTCGATGATTACAACCAAAGGCGACATAGCACTGTTCAATATTTTAATTAATTAATATAAAACCAAAAAGTATTAATTACATTAAAATATATTCATAGAAACTACATTAAGAAGAAGAATTGAAGACTCGGAGTATAAGAGAAAAGTGCACAATATGACAATGAACTATTTGACCAGTTGGAATCAATATGGGAAAGTGCTACACAAGACAGAAAATCCAAAACCGGTTTGAACCAGGCGTTCCAAGAGCTAAAAGAATTGAAAAGGGTTTCCCGAAGAAGAAAAGGGTTTCCCAAACCTAAGAGGGGTTTCCTGAAGCAAGAAGGGTTTCCCGAAGGGTTCTCCTTAAGAAAAAGGGTTCTCCTAAGAAAAAAGGGTTCTCACAAGAAAAAGGGGTTCTCTTAAGGAAAAGGGGTTCTTCCTAAGAAAAAGGGTTCTCCTAACAAAAAGGGGTTCTCTTAAGGAAAAGGGGTTCTGCAAAGGGTTCAACGGCTATATTACAACGGACACTTTCCAACGGCCATATTACAACGGACACTTTTCTCTACACTATAAATAGAGCTCAAAGGATGGCATTCAAACTCAGAAGACAACAATTCAATCCTCGTGATCTAAAGCTTTCAAAGTCTTCTCAAAATCTTCAGAGATAAAAAGAGAAAAGCTTCTTCAAGCAAATTCAGGCATTCTTCTGAAAGGTTTTGTTGTTTAGCCCGTGAAAACAACAATTGAAAGTTCTAGTAGTTGCTCCTGCGAAAAGCTACGGGTTCTGATAGTTGCTCCCGCAAAAGCTATTGGGTTTTGATAATTGCTCCCGGAAAAGCTATTGGTTCGTTCTGCGCCCGTAAAAGGACTGTAAAGGCCTTGGTACTTGCGCCTGGAAAAAGTACTGTTGAAAGGCTTGTTTTCTGCTTGGAAAGAAAACCTTTAGTTGAGAAATCTCATGTCAGGTTGACTTGGAGACTTGAGTAGGTTGCGGCCGAACCAGGATAAATCTTCTGTGTCTTATTCTCTACTCTGTTCTTTTCACTTTACAATTATTCACTTTTGCAAACTTAATATTAAGGGATTCCGCTTTTCAAAAAGTTCTGTCACCAAAGCGATAAGAGCTTAAGGAAGTTGGGTTTTAAGTGAGACCGTCTGTGGCTCCTCCAACTACCTGGAAACTTTTTGAAAAACTCGAAATTCTCGATAAAGTACTGTTCACCCCCCTCTAGTACTTTCTAGCCGTCTTCGGGACTAACAATTAATATATTTGATGTAACCAATAAAATGTTACATCAAATAAGTAGAAAAATAATGTAATACAGTGATATAATAAGAACATACCTATAGTTGATGTTTATCAACCTCGTCAACATAGCTTTTAGCAAGATATTTTATGTATTAGCATATGAAACCCATGAAAAAAAAGTTATGAATTCGCCACTACTTTGACACCTAAAACAAAGCAGATTTTAAAATAACTAACAAAAAATGTAAATTTTGATCTAAATTTCGTCAGGACCACATACATTATTTAGAGGGTTACTAATAACCTACCTATATTCATTACTCAAGCCATTTTTCAAAATTGAATTGAAAACTTTGAAAAATATTCGAAGTCACAATGAATGGGCACGTTATCAAAGTAACTTAGGTTGAATATGTGATTAAAAACCCTACATCCATTTTTCATAATGAAATCAACAATCATTTACTGGAAATTGAAGATGAGAGAAAAGCAATTCATTGATTAAAATCGCAGTCAAAAAGGAAATACAGGAGAGTTGGTATTTATACAGGGGATAAGTTCAAAAAACCTCCCTGATGTTTCAACTTTCAGCAAAATACTCCCTGATGTTTAAAACCAAGCAAAACGCCCCCTAATGTTTGTCTCCGTCAGCAAAATAAGGACATTCAGTTAACAGAGTTAAAAATACTGACGTGTCAATGGGCATTTTTGTTAAAACCCATTCTTTTAATCCATTTCAATAAAAACCCATTAACCCTACCCATTAACCCAAACACCAAACCCAAATATCCAACCCACCACAGCTCCACTGTCGGTGCCTCGCCGTCGCAGGAAAATCACGATTCCGACGACGACCCAAAAAATCCGGTGAAACCCCCAAAATCTGGCGAAACCCAAAAAATCCCCCTATCCCGTCCCCGCCGCCGGAAACCGCCTCAACCTCCGCAGCCCCACCGCCCCTCCACTTCCTGCGACCGCCACCCTGACGAGCACCGCAACCCATTTCTCCGGCTTCTGCCTCCGCAACCCCGACGAGCACTTCCTCTCCGGCGAAACCCCAAACCCCAAGCTCCCACGCCTTGCCCCCGCCATTTTACCGCCGCCGAGATCCCACGCCGCCGTCCTCTCGCCATTCGACACGCCTCCGAGCCCTGTCGCTGCCGCCTCGCAGTTCGACACGCCTCCGAGCCCCGCCGCAGATCTCATCGAAAACACCAGCCGCCGCAGATCTCGTCCGATCTCGCCGTCCTCGACGTCATATGCTGCCGTGAAAGCCTATTTCTGGCGTTTTCGACGAGCTTTGGTCCGACGAGCTCGATCTCTGTCATTTCATATCAGCGGCGGTGACGAGAATGGGGGCTGAGATGAGCGGCGGCGGTGGTGAGTTTGAGTTCGGAGAAGAAGGGGACAGAGAGAACGAGGGAGAAGAGCGGTTAGTGGCGGTTTGCCAAAGGGGAGAAGGAAAACGGCGGGGGAGGGGTCGAGTCGGCGGGGGAGGGGTCGATTCAGTGGCGGAGGGGTCGTTCGGCGGTGGGGGCGGGGCACCGACGGCGGAGGGAAACAGGTGTGGGCGGCGGGGGAGGGGTTTTTTACTTTTTTGATTTTTTTGAATTGGGTAATTAGGTTGTGTAAATGGACTAATAGGTAAAAGGTTTAGGATTTAGGGTTATTGGGTCAAAATTACAGTCTGGACAAAAATACCCCTTGTCACGTCAGCATTTAACTTCTGTTAGATTGAAAATCCTTATTTTGCTAACGAACTAAAACATCAGGGGGTGTTTTGCTTGGTTTTAAACATCAGGGTGTATTTTACTGAAAGTTGAAACATCAGGGAGGTTTTTTGAACTTATCCCTTTATACAGGGAAGCTGGAAAATATCTTCAGCAAAATATATAGCTAAGTTTCCCGCCAGAATGAACTGACTCGTAACAAACTTGCCAGCTCAGCGTGCTTGGTTGTTTGACTTGGTCAATTTTCTCGTGTAACTCTAACACAAAGTGTGTTTAAGACTAAACTAATGACTTTTAGCAGTAATCGCTAGATCTAATTTTGTGTCCACCATCATAGGCGAATCCATATAATAGCTTGTGGTGTCCATGAACACCATAAATTTTCAAGAAATAGTAATATATTATATAGAGTTGAGTAATTGGACCCCAAAAGAATTTTCTGGTGGAACCCACGTGCTACTTAATCTGTGATAACTCTTCTTTCAAATATTGTTTTTGTGCAAATGTAGGAGTAGTGAAATAATTTAGTTAACTTTTTTATCAATTTAACATTTTTTTAATAATTAATAAATTCTTAAAGAGGTTGAGTGCCGAACCTAAGATCTTTCACCAACACATTGGAAGGTGTATCATTACCAATTCAATATTGAATGAATTAATTATCAGATTCTTTTTCATGTAGTTAACTGTTGAAATTCATCTAACCTACTTAGTTTAATTCGTCACTACATCCC
This sequence comes from Euphorbia celastroides, assembly GCA_948291685.1. Taxonomy (NCBI): domain Eukaryota; kingdom Viridiplantae; phylum Streptophyta; class Magnoliopsida; order Malpighiales; family Euphorbiaceae; genus Euphorbia; species Euphorbia celastroides. Next base: position 7,451 of record CAOJBJ010842271.1, read on the forward strand.
TTTCCACGCTGAAACCACAATTTTCAAAAGTAGAAACAATGAAGAAATATTATAAGCTTTTGCCAAGTAACAAAATTCTATACCTGTTTTCTTTTGTCATTCTTATATGTTAGTTAATTTCATTTCAACTTTATTTTGCTAGTTGGCAAGTAAATATTTGTAATAACTTGTGTATTTTGTTCATAATATAACATTTTAGTTGAAAAATATATTGTGGTATGATTAAAAGCAACCTTAATCTATAGAGGATTCTAATGCTTATGTTTATTCTGAATGAAATTCAATACTCTTCTAACTCAACCTAATGCAAAATAGAGAACAAAATAAAATTATAGGAACATATTTTCAAAATGATCTTTGCCAAAGTCATCAATGAAATTTTCAGTATAATAGTATTATATTAGTATATGGACCCCATGGTACAAGAAGTCTAGATCGCCACTGGCCACCAAGCATTGTTATCCAACAAATTTAGGTTCAAGTCTCATAATCGAGAACTATAGCGAAATGCCTCTTATTACCGAAAAAAATACTTCCAGCAGTCCTAGTTTCGACCCATTGGGTGAGGTCAAAGCTTTTCTTTAATTCAATGTAAAGCACAAATACACATTTTTAGAAAAGAATAAAAAAAGCTGTCATAAATCCAATTGTGAATGCTGTAAAATGGAAAATCAAGACATTATTATAGATGAAATACAAGCACTCTCATTCGATAGCTTTACACACACACACACATTTGGGAAGGCTAGAAAATTGTGTGAATTCACTTTTGCAATTTTTTTTTGTTAGCTAAAACAACAAGCAATCCCGATTTATGATACACGTCTTATCATAGTGATTGAGACTGAATCTAAGGTTTCAGGCTTTTTCGGTTGGAGTCCAAATACAGGTAGTCATGAGATGTGGTGTTAATTTGTAATAATTCAAGTGGAGCTGAGAAAAAAAACACAAAAGAAAAACAACTATCCCCATTTCCTTTTCATTTTCTATCACAATACTGATTTCCTAAATGGGAAAAAAATTTGAACTATTTTTTTTATTGAATGAAGTTAATTAGCTCATTTAACGGATCACTTCAGTTCATAGTCGCAGATCCCTTTCCAGTGATCTGTTTCAATACGTCAGACAACAAATGGGTACGTCTCTCTTTGATTCCTTTTTTAGTTACAAGTAAGCTAATAAAGCATGTATTTATGACGAGAAATTAGCCTTGCAGTAAGTCATAATATTCACATCCACATCAATGAGAAGAAATAGGAAACAATTGAAAGCAATTATTCAATTTTCATTGGAAACTTGATTGTGACAATTAATATTAGGGCAATACTTCAAACTTAAAAAGTTATATAGGTTTGCACAGTTAGCAATGTAAAATAATTTTGTAAAAGCAAAGAAAGGGTGAGAATTAAGAGCATTAGCCAGTAATAGGAGGGTGACATTTGAAATAGGCTACATATATAGGGTTTGTTTGGGATCAAATTACAGTAAAACCTTAAAGAACCATAAATGAAGGATAGTAAATGAGAGAAATATAAAAAAAAAATTCAAATGGTCTACTCACATAATACAAAACCATTATGGATTTGAAGGTTGAGTGTTTGAACTTCCATGTATCCTCTATGAACCCATTAAACATTCATGTGCAAAGGAATATCAAATATCATAATAAAAGAGTTTTTCCATTTTTCTACCATCTAGTATATGGCCAATTAGTCAACTAGTTCGAATTGAGAATCGTAAAGCTCCATATAGAGGACGACTTATCTAACTAGTTTGTTCTATTCATATTTAAGAATCGAACTTTTGACCACTTTAGATATGCTTGATGAAACTAGTGCCTCACCATACTATATGGCTGGTTTTTTTCTATTTAAATCTATTATATATATACTCCAACCATGATATCTGAGCTACATTTTACCTAGTTAAATCTATAATTCACATTTTTCATATTTGATTAGAACTGTACTTGTCTATATTTAATATAATAGATTATATTTTTCAGTAAAAAAATCTATTATTTACTCCAACGATTATATTAGATATAAATATTGTGGTTTTTGTAAAAAAGATAGATATAGTGGTTTGATCAATTATATTGCTTGAAATATAAACTTTATATTAAAAAAAAACAAATGGGAATTTCACTTATCTGAAATCATGGTGAATACGTAAAATATTACGGGCTGATTTCGTTTACTGCTTTATGATTCTTGTGTCTCATTATTACAAACTTGCAACAAAATATCTCTATCTTTTTCCTTGTACCCGTTACTTACCTATGCCTTCCTCGTCTATATAAAGGCCTTATTTTCTTATGCCTGCTTTTCATCTCTTCTTTGAAATACATAACGAAAGAAAATTTTAAGAAAATCTCTCCTTGGTTTGTGCTATGAAAGGAGAAGATGAACAAAGTTAGGGTTGTGAAGATTGTGTTTTTGGTTGCAGTGATAGCTTTGATAATGGCATCCTCAGCAGAAGGGAAAAATTTCTCAGCTAATAACGCTACTGCTTGTTTTTTTTGTGGTCGAAAAAATGGAACTTTCACTATTGCTTTTGGATCACTTTGTTCTGTGATTTTCTCGGTGTTTCTGTTTATTCTGTGTTTTTTGTGTTGTTTATGTTTTAGCTGCCGCCGCTTCTAACTTTGGATCTCTTTTTTCTGTGTTTTTCGTGTTGTTTCTGTTTTAGCTGCTGCTGCTGTTCTGTGTACCAATGCTCACTTTCATAAAATGTTTCCACTAAGCGTGCTCATTTGGTACGTTCATGGAATAATTATTCTGTGGAATAGAGAAAAATGGATGAAATTGTAGTGTATTTGTTTCTAATCAGTCATGTGATATGTCCTCGTGTGGAATAACTATTCCTATAGTAAAAAATGATGGCATGTGAACATAAATCTTCTCAGCTCTTGATAATACATCATCATTAATTGGATGAGTTTGCTAGAAAAGATAAAGGGACCAAATTGCGAATATATATAAGAAAAGGCTGAAATTGCTTCTACAGCTATCGATACATAGCAAACAAAACAAGTAGATGGCCTTTCTACGTCTTGACTCATTGATTTTAAGCATACATTCATCGTGACATGTGCATCCTAATTCAATGACTCTACCGCAAATTAAATGAGATCTCTAGTGGAAAAATGCTTATATTAATATTGGGGTGTGTTCCTGGTAAAACAGATACCAATAGGTGACTAGGCATTAAAAGGATGGCTTGTGAGAGTCCATTGTATGAAAAACCGAGCGTTAAAGAGTGTAGGCGTTATAATGTACTCAGTTTTCATGTTAACCCATCTCAATGTGCAAGAGATTTGATTCAATTAAATGAAGGAGTAAGCAACCATTTACTCAGAAAACTAATAATATTTTTACCCAATCACTACAATTTTGAAAATACACTACTCTCAATTCTCAAATACAACGAGGTGTCTTCCGATAGCAACTGCCTTTTCAATATGATCTGCTTTAGCACTTTTTGTTATTTCCCCAGTGGGCGTCGTTTGCCGTTTCTCCAAATCCCGCTGCCTTTTCTGTTTTTTCGTTTCTTATATTGTTCTAGACGAACAAGCTATTGAAGCGGTGATGCCGCCGACTCTATTTATCATTTCCGATCAGTTCGATGGAATTGAATCTGAATTTTTGTTTTCTTCTCCATTATGCAATTGATTTTTTTAATATTTCAAATTTTTTTCAGGTTATTTGTTTTCTTCCGATATTTTAGTGACAATGGAAAAATACAACAACGATGTAGTGGAGTGTAGAGAAGAAGAAGAAGAAGAAGAAGAAGAAGAAGAAGAAGAAGAAGAAGAAGAAGAAGAAGGTCTCGATGTGATTTTTCTTGTTCTTTTAATCTGAAGTTAAATTTGGGGAAAATGAATTTGTATTATGTAATTATGAGCCGTTTATATGGATAAAATTGACAATGGAGAATGCTTGAGATGGTGGCAATGGAATCAACTTTTACAATTGCTTTTGTTTTGTAATTGTTTGACATCAGATTATAGTTAATAATTTTTTGTTGGAATGCATAAAAAAAATGAGTTTATAAGATGTTTTACCACAAAAAGATGAAATTATAGAACATTATAGGAAATTATAGGACGTTTAAAGTATATTATATTACGTGAAATTATAGGACATTATAGGTGATTAAAGGACATTATACGGCATTATAGAATATTATAGGTATTATATGACTTTTAAATGTATAAAAAATGAGGTTATAAGAGGTTTTAACACAAAAATATGAGATTATAACACAAATATAAGTCATTATAGAAACATTATAGGACATTATACAATATTATGGGACATTTTATGACTTTTTAAATGCATAAAAATGAGGTTATAAGAAGTTTTAATACAAAAACACAAGATTATAGGACATTATAAGAGATTATACGACATTTCTATAACATTATAGGAAATTATACAACATTATAGAAAATTTATATAATATTATAGGAAATTTCTATAACATAATAGGATATTATAGTACGACATTATAGAAACAATATAGGACATTATACGACGATGTATCCAAATAAACGAACATTTAAGGAAAAGTTATCGTCTGTTGTACCGTATTCTAATTTATTGTTTCAGTTAAATATTTAAATTGACTAAAAGGGGTATGTTCAAAATCAATTAATATATTTGATGTAACCAATAAAATGTTACATCAAATAAATAGAAAAATAATGTGATAGATTAAAATAAATGACTATTATTTGTTACTTCATCAGCGTTGTAATACATGTATAAAAATAAAGAAATACATTAAATTCTTTGTTAGTTTGCCTCGTTTATTGACTTTTAGTGTTACATACTTACATATAGATACCCTAAACATGCATGCACAAAATCAAGCAAAAAATATTATCATATGTTTTTTACGTATAATACATTAGCTATTATAGTTTATATTCCTAATTTGATTTTATCATTAGTGCAACTTAATTTTAGTTCATAGTTAGTGAATTTGTTTCAAGAAATAGAATGATAATTTTCACAAATCACGATGAACTACTTAAAGAACAAGTTTAATTCAAATATGGAAGATATAACAAAATTTAAAAAAAATTGAGAAAAGAGGAATTATGAATTGTCAGTAATAACCAACGTTGATTTTTCGAAGAAATTATAGAAGTAAATGAAGGACATTTTGGACAAATAATAAACTTCAACTACAAAAACTTTCATCTAAAAGCTCCATTTTGTACTATCACGTGCTTTTCAAAATTAAACAATAAAAAGCTCCATCAAACTCACCATCCAAACAGCCACTTAGTCTTTACACCTACCATTAGTCAATATCATACTTTTGCATAATATGACGATTATGTGAATTGCGCCATCATTGCCTTCTATGTTCACAAACATTGACCTGAGCATTTCATAAAAATTTCTCTCTTTCTCTTCACTCTTGCAATTGTTGATAGAGTTAGGGTAAATGAACCAAATACATGAAAAATAGCTCAACTTTTCATTGTAAGAAATTAAGTTAATAATCTTTAAAAGCTTAAAAACTTCATTCTTATTGATTTCGAATTAAAAATGAAAGCTCAAATATATGTAAGTTTCAAAATACTAACATGAATGAACAATATCTCACTCATCTTTTTAATCTTTTAGTCTTTTTATGTGTTTTAATATTTTGGTCTTGAATTTTAATGGTAAAAACAAGTTACAAATTAGTATGATACCCTTTTTACCAGTCTAGGTGTAAATTTTGGTTTAAAAGCTTCGGCTCTGGTTAAACTGCATATTGTGTTCATTATAAGTAGTAGAAAGGGCTATGAACCTAGTATAATTCCTTTATAATAGTTTGATTGTACATTTTTATTCTTTGGAGGATTTGTGTATGGTATAAAGGGCATTACACCACTTATTTTGTTGGTCTATTAGCCATTATACTTGTGTGTTGGTTTGTTTTGGTGGTTTAAAGATTTTCAACTAATATA
>CAOJBJ010842305.1:0-13104 GCA_948291685.1 Euphorbia celastroides
AAGGCTTCTCCGTCGATAAGGAGACACTAGTGGATTAAAGCTCGGAGAGGGTATCCGGGGACTGGAGTAGGCACAGGCTGCTGAACCAGGATAAAATCTCGCTGGTGATATTTTCTTACTCTGTTTTTAAACTAACCCACTAAATACTCAGCATCGTTGATACATCAGTGCACGCATTCATCGAGCATTTAAATTCTTCACATTAAAAAGCACGCTGAGACTAATCTCTCAGCACGTGTGTGTCAGCATTAGCGAAAGCTAGTCTTCGCTGATCAGAGAGGGTGTTTTTAAAAGATTAGCAACAGACTGCATTAAATAATTTATTTTAAAAGCTAAAAAGTCATTCACACCCCCCCCCCCCCATCTGACACGTGTTATCTTGCCTAAAGGGACCAACATAACTCTTCAATTAACATTAACTCTTTCTTATACTTTTAACATAAAATTTTAAATGTTATCTTGAAGATTCCACATAGCTTTCTATATATAAGTATTATACTTTTCATATAACTTTTTAAATAGTGTATAGTTTCATATACCTTTCTAATACCTTCTTAAACTACCAGACATAACTTTCATTACTTTTATTATGCAATTTATGTACCTTTTAATATAACTTTATGATATCATTCATTTATTTTTTATATGAATTTTTAAATGAACTATAAATTTTTCATGTATCATTCATGTAACTTTTATATAACTTTTATTATACCTTCTTTATGACATATAACTTCCACATATACACAATTCATGTATCTTTTTAAATAATATACAACTTTTCTATAACTTATAAAATTTGATATACATTTACTGTGACTTTCTTATATCATTTACATATTTAAATAATCTTTAAATTTCCTATAATTTCTTATACCTTTTATATATCTTTTCAAACAAGGGTTGATGCCCTATTGAGGGCTCCAAGTATGCCCTATTTTCCAATTAGCTCACCCCAACTATTAGAGTCATCACTTAAGGGCCTAATCTTATAAAATGTTTCAATTAAGGGCCTCCGTCCTAGATGGAGTCCGACGTGGCAGAGGTTATGGAAAAGTCAACCTCTGTCACGTCGAATGCCACCTAGGACGGAGGCACTTAATTGAACCACTTTTTATAAGATTAGGCCATCGTGGGGTGACCTCGATAGTTGAGCGAGCTAATTTGAAAATCGAGCGTACTTAGAACCCTCAATAGGGCATTAGACCTTCAAATAACATATATCATTTTAAATAATAGCGTTCTTTTTTGTAACGGTGAAACTTTTATCATCGCATTTTGAATAACTTTACTGGCAACAATGAGTTGTAACTGGTATACTATTTGTTTCAACTAATAATATTGTCACCAATATAATAAATTATTTGTATTAAATTTTTCATGTTGTCACGAAAATCGTTTTCGTGACAATAATTTTTTATTGTCACATATAGAATATTTTTTTGCAACAATTATTAGCTGTAATAAACACGTTATTTGTTTCAAACTAGTATCATTGTCACAAAATTAGCATATTTTTTGTAACAAATTTTCATAGTGACACTAAAACCGTATTTGTGAAACTAAAATTTTTACTATCACATATATCATATTTTTTGTGACAATAAATTGTTGTAACTAACACATTTTTAATTGAAATTAGCATTATTGTCACAATATAATATTGTTTTTGTAACACAGTTTTACTGTTGTCACAACAATTATTTTTGTGACGATTACATTTTTGTTGTCATGTTTTCTATTTTATCAATTACAATTTAGTCATCACATATAATTATTAGTTACAAATATGTATTATTGTCACGAAACATATATTATGTGTGACAATTTCTATAATCAAAATTTGAGTGAGTGAATGTTTCTAACGGCAAAGCCTTTATTGTCATAACAAACACTTTTTTGTGACAATAAATTCAGTGATATAATAATTGTTGTCACAAATACAATAGTTTCTTGTAGTGAAAATTATTGTTCAAGTTTTACTAATTTTTTAAAAATATTTCTCAACTTTATCTCTTTTAAAAAAAATACTAGTTTAGTGCTCATGCGATGCATGGTTAGGTTTTAAAAGACACTTTATACTTCTTATATAATAAAAATAAGCACAAAAATATCAAAAGTTAAAAAAAATACATATTATATTATGTATCAGATTAAATTGTAATATACACATCTCCAGGCTTGCATCTATGACAATGTTTAAGGAGTTGACTTTTTTAAATAGCTTAATCGTATTATTTTTTGAATATGTAATGACGTCCTTGCATAAACATATTTACATGTAATTTTAAGAAAACTCAGAGAACTTATAAAAGAATTTTACATATTTAGTCAATCAATTTAATTATGGAATCAATATATGTTGGATAAAAGAAACAAGGGCAAAAATACTTTTAAGATTTAACTTTTTTTAGTAATATATAGATTTTTCAACTTTTATCTCAATAACTTTTTCAAAATTGTAACATCTTGTAATGAAATTCTATACATTCTGAAAAAGCTCATACCTTTTGAAAATGTTTGTACCTTTTATTTTAAGTTGTGATTTACGCACAAAAAAAATATCCATATTTTTTAAGTATTGCAAATGAATTCATATAAGTAAACTTATATATCAGTTAACTAGGATCGTTTTGCAACTCGTCGATCACTCGATAGTCTACCCCGAGGGAATCCTAGAAGATGTCTTGGTCAAGGTGAATGATTTTATTTTTCCGGTTGACTTCTACGTTCTTGACATGTGTGATGCAAATAAGAAAGGAGGTTTTGATCTATTGCTGTGGAGACATTCTTAAGCACCGCCAAGACCAAGATCGATGTCAAAAGCGATACCCTCTCGATGGAATTTAATGGAAAGGTAGTCACTTTCAACGTTTTATGATGCCATGAGGACTCCTGGTGATGACTCGAGCTTGTGTAGTGTCGATAGAATCAACCCCATTGTCAAAAAGATATATGATCTCAGTTTCGACGACGAGCTGCTGGATGCTCTCACCGAAGTCTTTGACACTGAGAGTCCTGATGACACTTGTCTCGATAACAAAGTACGAGACGGTATCCATGACCTCGATATTCTCCAACCACAGCGAAAGGAACTACAACCAAGACCACTGTCACCTCACCCCACCCTCGTTCCATCCATCATAACCCTACCGGAACTAGAACTGAAAGACATCTTAATTAGTATGCTTATCTTGGTGAAGGAGAGACACTCCCGATGATCATTTCAAACAAACTGACCAATGATGAGGAGGAGCGGTTGGTCTCGGCACTCAAGAAGCATAGCAAGGCGATTGGGTGGACTATTACCGGCATCAAAGGCATTACCTCCGCCACTTGCATGCATAAAATCAAACTCGAGGATGATGCCAAGACGTGCCAACAACTGCAACGACATCTCAACCCACTCATGATGGAGGTCGTGAAGAAGGAGATGATCAAGCTAATAGAGGCTAACCTTATTTACCCAATCTCTGATAGTGAATGGGTTAGCCCCGTCCAGGTGGTACTGAAGAAGACTGGGATCACGTCCGTGCCAAATGAGTCTAGAGGGTTGGTCCCAAAAAGAGTCCAGAACGGATGGAGAGCATGTATTGACTACCGGAGGCTCAACACCGCAACAAAGAAGAACCACTTTCCCTTACCCTTCATTGACCAGATGCTGGAGAGGCTCGCCGGAAAATTACATTATTATTGTCTCCATGTTATGTCAGGATTCTACCAGATCTCGATGGCACCAGAAGACCAGGCAAAGACCACGTTCACTTGTCCCTTTGGTACTTTTGCCTACTGAAGGGTGCCATTCAGTCTTTGCAATGCTCCACCCATATTCTAGAGGTGTATGGTGAGCATTTTCTCGGAGTACGTGGAGAACATCATCGAGGTATTCATGGAGACTTCACGGTGTACAATGACTCTTTTGAGGTATGTCTTGCTAACCTTGAAAAGATCTTGACACGCTATATTAAGACTGATTTGGTACTTAGCTATGAGAAGTACCACTTCATGGTAGACCAAGGCATGATCTTAGGCCATGTTGTTTTGGAAAAAGGTATAGAGGTCGATAAAGCTAAAATTGATGTTATTCAATCTTTACTTACCCTTCTTCTGTAAAGGTGGTTAGGTCTTTTCTTGGCCATGCTGGTTTTATTGGAAGTTTATCAAGAACTTCTCCAAGATCACGAAATCACTTTGCCAACTATTGCAAAAGGATTCAGACATCAAGTTTAGGGAAGTATGTAAGGAAGCCTTCGACACTCTCAAAGGGAAGTTAGTCTCGACACCAATCATTCAAGCACCAAATTGGGACTAACCCTTCGAGATCATGTGTGATGCAAGTGATAAGGCGTTAGGAGTAGTCCTTGGGCAGAGAATTGATCGGGAGCCCCATGTCATCTACTATGCTTCCTAGACTCTCGATGTAGCTCAGCGGAACTACACTACCACCAAGAAGGAGCTATTAGCCATCATTTTTGCCTTGGAAAAGTTTTGTTCCTACCTTTTTTACCCCAAAGTCATTGTGTATTCTGACCACGCTACCTTGTGATATCTTATCAGCAAGAAGGATGCCAAACTGAGACTGATCAGGTGGATACTCTTACTCCAAGAGTTTGATATCGAGATCCGTGATAAAAAGAGGACTCAAAACTTGGTGGTTGATCATCTCAGCCAGTTAACCAATTTTGAGCCACCGAGGGATGTGCAAGACACTTTTCCTTACGAAAATCTCTTTGCCATCACCGATACCCCTTGGTATGTAGACTTGGTGAACTATCTTACATTCAAGAGGTTTCCTAACCATTTTGATCGCAACAAGAGGAGAAAGATGAAATTAGAAGCCTTGAAGTATTGCTCGGATGATACCTACCTCTGGAGATGAGGAAATGACCTTGTGCTTAAACGATGTGTTTACAGAGAGGAGATCATGAATATTTTAAAGGTATGCCATTCAAACGTTTGTGGAGGTCATGGTGGACCCAGAAGGAAAGCACAATGAGTCTTGGACTCAAGTTCTTATTGGCCCCACATATTCCGAGATTCTTATATGTTCTGTAAGGCATATGACAACTGCCAAAGGGTCGGTAACCTAAGTCAAAGAAATCTATTACCAATGACTCTTATATTGGTCGTTGAGATCTTTGACATTTAGGGAATCAATTTCATGGGACCCTTAATTCTCATCCTCTTCCGGATTCACTTACATCATCCTCGCGGTGGATTATGTCTCTAAATGGATTGAAGCAAAGGCTATAAGGAACAATGATGCAAGGATTATGGTCGATTTCATCAAGACCGCAATCATCTCTCGATGTGGGACAACAAGACTAATCATCAGTTATCATGGTACTCATTTTTTCATTAAGCTAGTCTCGGCATTCCTACGCAAGTGGGGAGTGAAGCACATGACATCCATAGCCTACCATCCACAGACCAATGGGCAGACCGAAGTGAGCAACTAAGAGGTCAAGACGATCTTAGAGAAAACAGTCAATCCAAATAGGAAAGACTGGTCTCTCCGCACCTTTGAAGCTCTTTTAATAGTGAGAACCGCATGGAAGGCACCCCTCAGAATGTCACGGTATCGTGTGGTGTATGGGAAGCCATGCCAACTACCCATCAAGATCGAGCATAAAGCATACTAGGCTATCAGGGAAGAAAACCTTCATCTCGGTGAATCTAAGGAACATAGGAAGCGTCAATTGCACGAGTTGGAGGAGATTAGAAGGGATGTGTATGAAAGGTCTCGAGATTACAAAGAGTTCACCAAGCGACACCATGATCTCGGTGTCTCTAGGAAGCATTTCACAGTTGGAAAAAAGTCCTTTTATTCCAATCAATCAAAGTTTTCCCTAGGAAGCTGAGATCTTGGTGGGCAGGAACATTCGTTGTGCTTCAAGTATACCCTCATGGAGCAGTCTCAATACAGAGCCTCGTAGCCAACAAGATCTTCAAGGTCAATGACCATCATCTGAAGCCCTACTATGAGGGATTCCAACCTTATTCCGAGAGCATCATGCTCGCGGAACTTTCTAATCCTACATCGTGATCTCAGTGTGGTGAGTCGAGCTCAGCGGCGTTAAACAAAGCACTGCATAGGAGGCAACCCATGATCTCTATCCCTTTTGTTTTTATTTTATTTTGTAGTCTTTAGGAACATTTGCTAGGCTTAATTTTATTTCTCCATGTCTTGATGCAAGTCAAGAAGATCTCGGTGTAGATACTTATGCACAACGAGATCATTGTGATTCTTTGAAGTCAAAATCAAGACCTTATTACGACTAGACGCCACTGTGATCTCTACATCTTTCTTCCTCTCCATTAGGCCAATATCGTTACTATTTTCCCTCTCTAGCTTTACTTGTCATGCTTTTGTCTTTTTGTTTTGCATTGAGGGAAATGAAAATTTTAAGTGTGGGGAGGGGATTATCTCTTGATGTTGTTCTTTTTTCTTATCTTGACATGATCTTTAGCTTGTTTAGGTCAACTTGTACTTAATTTCTTTATATTAAGTTTGCCATGTCTCAATCCTTTTTAAATTCACACTGATACCTGCTTGCTTAGTTTTTAAATCATGAAGAATAAGAACTGCTCATGGTAACTGATAGAGCATGACCAAGACTTGTTAAACTTAGCTGAATCTAGTTACATTTACCGAGACCCACATAGTTAAGTTCCATTCAATCGTCTTGTAAGATTTTAATTCCTGAGCGATGCAGAAAACTTTAACCTAAGTTTTTGTCTGCTTAATTTGACTTAGTTACTTGTTATTGCCCCATAAGACCCTCACCAAGACTTTACCCTATCCGCACCTACCAAGACCTAGGTGGTTATTTTTATTTGCGTTGAGTCTAGTTGCATTGTATTTAAGAAAGGCCCTTTTGAAACGGAACTGGTCGGCGTCATTCTCATAGGATGTCTAGAAGAGAGGCTCATCGGGTTTGCATCCGGGTGGTGTCACTTGTTAAGGGCACGTTTATGTATTTAATAAAAATCATCATCAAGACCTTCATGCATTTGTTTACTTTACCGCGAGCATGCATACACTTCCGCCCCAAGAAAAAAAATTACATTGAAAGAAAGAAAATATAAGGGTAAAAACAGTGGAGTCTCAATGTAAAAAATGTGCTTGAATTCATGTTTAGTTTCTACTCTTAGTGTGTTTAGGGAACCCACATGGATGATTATGTTATCTTTACCCCTCTCGGTCGACGTGTGGTGTCAACAGGGTCTTGGTAAGTGAACTAAGATTAAAATTCTATTTGGTTAAGTATTTTTGCTTGTTCTTATACTTGAATATTGTAGGAGTCTCAGGATAAAACTTCGAGCAAGACCTAGTGCTTTCTTAAGGAGAATGATTGAATGGAATCTTGATGCTCTATTTGTGGCCCCTTTCATGATCCTGATGATGGTAAAACATGTCTTGATATTGGTGTTTAGAGTGTTTTTGTGGTGATTGCACTTCTTACCTTTCTGATTTCTTTTTGTGCCATAATTAAGGGCAAGCATGGATTAAGTATGGAGAGATTTGATAAGGTGTTATTTTGATATCTCTTGGTGCATATTTTCTTTATCACTGAGACTTGTTTCCATTATTTTAGGACGTTATACTTCATTTTCTCTCATTTCAGATTTTCAAGGTGAATTGGAAAATACTTGTTGATTTGGATCATATTTGGAGCATTTCACCGAGATCCTGGAGAGACCCGCCGAGATCCTGGTGGAAGAACCTCAGTCTCGGTGACTTATGTTCGAGGAAAAAACAAATATGTGATTCAGAAGTTAGAGTCACTAAGACTAGAGCAGATGCCATGTATTCAACAAGATCAGCGGAGTCTTGATGATCCACCGAGAGTAGTAGAAGTCTCGGTGCCTTCAATAAGAACCAGAGTGAAGATGAATCTATGATTTGAAGTCAAGGTTCACCAAAAACAAAATAGTCATGATGTAGTCACCGAGATCAGTGTAGTCACGGTTTATTTTTTGACGACCACCAAGGTCCTGGTGCGATCACAGAAATCAAGGATGAACTGAGCATTCTAGAAGTCAAAGAAAGCCAAGATGCCCGCCGAGATCCCGGTGTAGCCACCGAGAGCGAAGCAAGTCCCGGTGATCCAAGCCGATTCCAAATAGTGATTAAACGAGTTCATATACCTTTTGGAGACATATTTCGGCTGAAAGGAAGTGCAGTTGTCAAAATCTCTTTGGATAAGGATAAAATTTAATGGCATGGAGACTAAAGAGGAAAGAGTTCTATTCAAGAAAGAAGTCTCTATGGAAAGCAAGGAGAATTCAACTAAAGAGAAAAAGCGTGGAGACCTGCCTATTTAAGCCTAACATCTTGTTGTTTTAGGGTTACACTCTTGCTTAGTCGTTCTTAGTCTTAGTCTTCTAGTTTTTTTTATCTCAGTGCCTTTTCATTCAACTCTTGTTTCGTTATTTTCATAGTTTCAGTTGGATTTGGTTTTGTTTTAGTTTATTATTATTCAATTCATTGTTTTCTTCTAGTTTATGTTTTCTTCTTTTGCTTTTATTTCTCACCAAGACTTGTTACTTATGCTCTCTATATGTTTAATGCATTTTTCCTTTATCATGTTTGGCTAAATTAGTTTAGACTTGGCCATGTGAGTGTTGAATTTGATCATAGCATTTGTGAGACTGAAACTGAATACAAAAGTTCGCACCAAGACTTATTCGCAAGTCCCAGTACCAAGACCGTGAGTCCCGCTGAAGGTCTAGCTAGCCTAAAATAAGTCTTACATCCCACCCATATCCCGATAACTTGCATTTGTAATTGTGTGAGTAGAAGGATAGGGTAATAGCATTCACCGAGAGTAGATCTAGCCTTGGCATTCGTAATCATGTTCACAAGGAGGAGAAGTTCATCGAGACTAGGGACAAGTGAATCAACACCCGCCAGAGTCTTACTACCGATGGTTGAAGATTTCAGATTCTTCAATATCATAAAGCTGTTCACCAGTGGTTTACTTGGAACACGAAGTTGGAAAGCACGGAGAGCAAGAAAGTGGTCTTAGCGTGAAGCAAGATCACGATACATAAAGAAGAACTGTCCAGATCTCGGTAAACTAGATCAAGGTCTCGTTGTGCACTAATCTCATGTCCCGGGATCACAACGATAATCGAATACACCTTACATTGGCTAAGTCATCTTGGTACGTTGTCTTTAGTCTATCGTTATCTATTATTTGCTTTTTGCTTTGTGTTTATTTATTTACTTGCCCTTGTTAATATTTTTACTGCTACCAAGAGTTCGGTCACAACTTAGGTTATTTAATAGAGATCCTTGTGCATTCCTCTGCTTCTTGTTGATTCGATCCATGTTCACCACTAACTAATTATATATTTTATTTTGCACGTGTAGTTTTATTTTGGTGGTTTGACGAGCCATCAATTACGATATTAATAAATTGATTCATTTGAGAGAACTCGACTTGTCCTGGAACTATATTTTGGAAGAGATACCTAATGCAATTTGGGAATTGTATAATCTACAGATCTTGATTTTAGATAGATGTGACAGTTTATCATCTCTTAAAGGGCTAGGAAGTTTGACCAACTTAAGACACCTATACTAGGTTAGCCGAAAAGACTTTTTGTTGACAAAAGAGATGGCGAGATTAAGGGGTTTAAGGAGATTAAATTTGGTTTGCGTTGATGTTGATATTACGTGGAGGCCATTTCTCTTAAACACCTAAATAACCTCAATCAGCTCGGTGGATCATTGAAAATAAGGTGGCTAAGACGAGGCATTGGGGACTTTGAAGATGCTAAGCAAGAAAACTTGAAGGACAAGAAACTCATAACTCAGTTGCAATTGCTTTTTGGTTATGCACTCAATGGTAGGATAGAGGAGGATGAAGAGTTAGCTGAAGCTTTAAATGCGCCTCCAAATCTGGAAACCATACAAATAGGCAGTTTCATGGGGTTGAGAGCTCCGAGTTGGTTGGCTTCACTAACGGGTTTGAAAATGGTCAAGTTACTTGATTGTGATAACTTTGAGCATTTGCCGCCTTTGGGAAAATTGCCTTTTCTCGAGGATCTTAGATTTTGGAGATTTTCGGGTATTCGAAGGGTTGGTGTGGAGTTCTTGGGGATGAATGAGATGGAAGCACGTGTTCCATTGTACCCTAAGTTGACATCTCTTACATTCTTCTTCTTTAGCAATTAGGAAGAATGGAGTCATATAAATGGCGACCAAGAAATGTCGATAATGCCATCGCTGACTTATTTAAGAGGTGAAACTTGTCTCAAGTTAAAAGCATTGCCAAATTTTATTGTCAAAAAGTCTGACCTGAAACTCAAGATCATTTCTTGTGATGCTCTGTGTGACAATCAACAAATGGAGTAGGGTTTTCATGATCAACATTCAGTCTATTGGAGTAATTCAGGTAATTTATTTGTACTTGTAATTCTGCAGTTGATCTTCTGCATAAAAAACTGCAAATTATTTTGGTGTTATTGTATCATTGTTATGTTATTGATGCAGTGGAAACTATGAATATGATTCTTATCTTAATGCATGCTCTCTTGTTGGATTGAGTTTCTGCTGCATCGTTATCATTGTTGTTCTTATAGATGGACTATAACTTTTCATTTGTTGATCTTACTTATTCTTTAAATTTTGTTTATTTTATTAATTAGAATCCAAAAGTCGGTCAGTTTGAAGCATCTTTGGATAGAAATGCACAAAAGAGGCATAGCTTGACGGTGAAGCCTATGCTATTGGGTGGAAGAATTTAGCTTGTACCATTCATATGTTAGGCTTGTGTCTAACCACTTGGAGTTCTTATGCTCTAGTTCCTTAAGTTTGAATCAACAAACCACATTTAACTAGACCATAATCCTTATGTTATCTTGTGTATGGTTATCATCTGTTGCAATATTCCAGACACTTTGTGCCTATGTTTTGTGTCATTACTATTGTTAGATGGATTGAAGATTCGCTTATTTTCAGATTGCATCGAACAATATTAAGTCGGAATTGTGGATTTAGACATTACTTATTAATCTTTAAAACTTTTTGATGCACAAACAATCAAATTAACCTCATATACATTCAAGTATTTTTTGAAGATCAGGTAATTTATCCATACTTGTAATTCTGCAATTGATCTTATGTTTAAAAAATGCAAAAAAATATGTTGAAGAAGAAGGCACAAATAAAATTGAAAACCAACAACAATTTTTCAATTTATATTTTCTTAAATTCCATCACACGTTATGGCGGTTCCACAACCATAAGAACTTAGGCATCCTCCATAAAACAAACAAGTTCCGCAGATCTTGGATGACCTTGATTAAAAGAGAGATTTGTGTACCTAACATAAAATATTAAAATGAATGAATCTTTGATTGCATTCAAATGGAGTCCAACCACGCAACAAAAGTGTTGAAGTCGTGTTGTGTAACAACGAATCCACAGTTGATGAAAATTGTTTCATTGTTGAAGCTCAAAAAAAAAAAAAATGAAATTTTAAATTATTACATACAGAAAATTGAAAACACGACATTATAAGATATAAATATATGTCGAGGAGGAAGTAGAACACTCCAATAGTTTCTCCTTCCTCCTCAAAACGAAATTCTATTAAAGCTTTAAAGAAGAGAAATAAAGAGAAGGACGACTAAATTTTATTTCAAAGTTATATATATATATATATATATGAGTAAATAATTTTAACTTCATTAAAGTTTACACAAAAGAACTACTTTCTCCCTATGTTTTGCTAAATAATTTATACCTCTCTATACTTTGTTTTTTCAAACTATAAACTCCTTACTAGTAATGCAGATTTATTTTTGATAAATTGTCCTTGTATTGATTATTTGTTCATTTAACTTTTTCTATAAAATCAATTTATTTACTTTGTTTATATAATATACTCATATTATTCTCTGCACTTAAATTGTTAGATTATATATTTTTAGATTGAAATATTAACCAATAATGGAAGTACATATATGTTGAATCATAAGCAATTTATAAATATACTTAATTACTTGTTCATATATATTTATCGGTAATTTTTTCAAGGTAACTTAAAGTACATATATGATGAATCATAGGCACTTTACAAATATACTTTAACTTACCCTATAAAATTACCGTTTATATATATATATATATATATATATATATATATATAAAGTGCCTATGATTCGTCATATATGTGTGTGTATAAGAATTAAAGAAAATAAACTTATTTTAATTAGAACTTTTTCAAAAATTAAAACTGTCAAATTTGGTTTAGTGAACGTCTAATCCAAGTTAAATCAGTTGCAATAAAAGTTAAGATATTAACCTAAACTATATAAATTTTTTTAAATATATATTGATTATCAGTTATTTTCTTATTATGAAAACAATAAATCTTAATTAATTTTTACAATATTTTGAGTAAGATGAATAAATGAAGGTAGATTATTGGTGTTTAATAATATTTCTAGTTTGACCTTATATTTATATAAAAAAATTTCACTATTGGATAATTTTTTAATTTAAAAATATATAATTTAATGATTTAAGTTGAGGGAATAATATGAATATATTATGAAAATATGGTAAATAAATAAATTTTATAGGAAAAGCTAAATAAACAAATAATCGACGCAAGGATAATTTTTTCAAATTTAAATATGCATTACAAGAAAAAGGAGGTTATAGTTTGATGAAAACAAAGTATGGGGATGTATAAATTACAAAGGTGTTCATCGGGCGGGCCGGGCTTGGTCAGGCTTTTAGTTAAAAATGCCAACCTAAGCCCGGTCCAAGCCCATATTTAAAACTTCGGGTTCGGGCCGGGCTCGGGTCGAGTTTGTGAAATCAAACCCCAGCCCGGGCTAAGGCCTGTTAATAATTTTATTTTATTTTGTTGTTAAATAAATTATAAAAAATAAAATTTTATATAAATTTTATATCTAAATATATAGTATAGTAAAATTACTAAAAGTATAGTTAATAATTTAGTAAATTAATATTAAAATTAACATATAAACTATTAAATATAATATAAAAATATAAAACAAATATATTTTTTATTCGTTGGGCCTGGCTCGGGCCCACTCGGGTATTTATACAAAAACCAA
>CAOJBJ010843894.1:0-10063 GCA_948291685.1 Euphorbia celastroides
TCAGGAAAAGAGGCTCGGGCTCGGGTCTGATGACAATGTGGGAGATGGAATCTCAGAGCTGCTGAAGATTCAAGACCGAATCAAAACCGTTCAAAAGGCAGTGATCAAAGACAAGAACAGCAAAGAGAAAGACAAATCTAGTGATGGCCAGTTGAGGTTGAGAGACCTTGCAAACCGAGAAAAAGAAGAGGAAGAACGAGAGGATTATTGCAAGATTACAGAGGCGAAAAACGGGATTCGAATGAAAGACATTCCCCTCGATCAAGTTTCAGACTTTTCCCTGTACAGGAAACGAAGCTCAGAGGGCGAAAGCCAGATGCTCGAGCTATGGGAATCAGCCGAGCAAGATCTCAGGCTCGATCGGGTGGCCAGTATTGCCCGAAAACGGGCAGTTGCCAGGTCAGCCAAAAGTGGCTCGAGCCGTCATGAACCGTCCCTAGAGGACCAGGTGGACCGGGAGCTCGGGATTGACAAGCTCGAGGTGTCCAGTAGCAGTTTTAGAAGTCAAGAAAAAACCCGAGGCAAAATCTTGGAGAGGCTTGCTTCTGATGCTCAGAAACTGGTGGTTCTTCAAACAACATTGGCTGATGTGAAAAAGCAGATGGCGATAAAGAAAAGAAGCAAGAAGACTAATTCGGTTGAATTCGAGAGAGTAAAAAGACAGTTACAGCAAGCTGAAGATACAATATCACAGCTCGTTTTTGCCAATGATCAGCATAAAAGACGCTTGGAAGAGAGCAATTTTTCACCCGAGCACAGTGGTTCGATTTCCGATGCGATCGACAATGTCAGTAGAAGAAAGCTGATGGAAGAAGCTAAGAAAGAATCCGAGAAGATCGGACGGCTGCAATTTGAGTTGCAAAGTGTGCAGTACATTCTGCTGAAGCTAGAGGAGGAAAAGAAGAGCAAAGAGAAAAGGCGCTTTTCGGGTATAGTGCTGAGGGATTTCATATACGGGAAAAGTAACAGGAGGAGAAAGAAGGGTTGTTTCTGCATAAGGCCTTTGACTCGAGAAGATTGAGGTAACGGGAGAAAGTAAGCTATAGGTTAATTTCTGTGTTGCTGCTGTGTTTTGTCTTAAACTAGTTAGGGGGGAAATGCTCTTTTAGCTAGCTTGATTTAGCTTCGATAAGCTGTTTCGTTGAGAGCATTTTTCTGCTTCTAACTTCATTGAAGAAATGATTATGTATCCATTCGAGTTACTGTTCGAGTTTCTATACATCATTTTACCTAAGTGCAAAAGAGCTTGACTTTCGATTATGGAACTAAACACCAGTGCTCTATGTTATACTAATTTGTTTTGTTCATTTCCTGCTTATTGAAAGTTGTAATGTTTGTCATTTGCAGTTTTTTTGGTGAATTTATTATGTGATTAATGTTTTGTGTTTGTTCTATCATTTTGACTGATACACTACTTATTACCAATAGCTACAGCCTAGGAATCAAGGAAACAGAAACGAAACAGAAGGTACAATAGGAAATGTCATTTCTAGAAAAACATAGGATAGAAAATTATTGAGAAATGTAAATGATAAAAATGGAGGGGTATATCTATAAATATTAAAATTATTGATATGCATTTATATGGTTTTTGTTCTTTATAACTAAAAGAAATATGATTGAACTATGTAAGAAAACATGAATAAGTTAAGAAAACGCTAAAATTGAGAGTTTCAATTTAGGAAGAAATTTCAATTTAATGGAAAATGATGAAAGTTTGAGCATAATTTATTGAAAACAATTTTTTTAAAATGAGTTTTAAACTTTTCTTATTTATAAAAATGGCCCGAAATATTTTTTACCGGTTTTTGCCAGTTTCAGTTTTCAAAATGGAAAGAAAACGTAAAAACTTTCCGTGCTTCCTGGTCACAGCTCACATGGATTATAGAGAAATATGGGAAATTTTTTTCTCATCCTAAAGTATAGAATCATACATGTGTTTATCATTTCTTAATTTTATTCCTAAAAAAGTTGATATGTTATATTCTGATAAAATCTTGTGAGATCTAGTTCATAAAATAAAGATTACAACTTTAAGTCTTTTTTTAGTATATTATTATGCTTTTTGACTAGTACATAGTTCTACTTCCCCTTTAAGGATTTCTTCCAAAATCATCCCATGTCTAGGTTTTTTCACTAGCTTTGTTCTTGAAGTAGATAACTAAAACTGTTTATTCCGAATAGTTGTTTGTTGTCAGTAAGCACGAAATTGTTCCGAAAACAATAAAAATAACATGAATTTAGCTTTCCAAAATTAAATATATATATAAAAAACATTAGGATTTTAAATTTTCCATGTCACCCAAACATAGACTACTACTTTGAAAAAGAATTGAAAGTGAAGACTAAATCAACAAAATTACCATATTATACAATGACTTTGATAAGTACTTAAAACATTATGACATGTTGGTACCACATTATTCTACCAAAAAAAAAAGAACCAAAACTAACATCTAACTGCATCTCAACAAAGCTAAAAACTTCGACCCGAATTTTCCCTCAAAGATCACATTTCAGTGATTAAGAGAAGGAAATGAAGGAATAGACTGCAAAATCAACTTCCGACCGTTCCTTATAATGCTATGTGGAGGAGACACTCTCTTACCATTGGGAGAAGTCCTTGTAGTAGTCCCGGGAGAAGAGTAGTTGTCCCTTAAGATTTCGGGTATATCTTCGGTTTGCAGTTTTTTGTGGTACTTTTGTTCGGGTCTGAAAATGTCGGGTTTTCCATACTTTTGATTGGTGTATAATCCAGATGATGATCCAATGGCGGGAAATGATCTTGGCGGTTTGCCCTTCGATGAAAGTGGCAACCGAATCAATGGCCTATAATTCAAGGATATCTCGTTAATTTATTGAAACTTAATGAAACAGGACTGAAATAAGTGTAGATAGAGAGATAAACCTGCAAAGAGAAAGTGGTGTCATGGGAATGGAAGTTGGATTTTGCTCTTCAATGTTCAGGATTTGGGTCTTCTGTAGAGCTTTTTCGGCTCCATTGCTCTCTTCTCCTTCAGTTTCTTCTTCGGCTTCAGGTTCTACCTCGGGTGGTACAGAGCCTGAAACCCGAAAATGATAAGTTACTCAAATGATCAACTGGTCAATAACCATGAAAACTGTGGCTTGAACTTACCGTCTTTTCTACCAAATGCATTCTTGCAACCTTCACATCTGCAGTTAATGGAGCATCCAACACCGCCCTTTGCAAAACACCGTGAACCCGATCAGTTTTTTATGAAATAATATAGGAGGCATGGAGAATGGGCAAAAGAGAGATACCTGATAGCATTCGCAGTATTTCTTTAGGCAGTTGGACTTCTTGCAATTGCATCCTCTTTTGTGGCGTGCAGAGGCCGGTGTTTTGTTAGAATCATCCTAGATTAGGAAAGCAAGCAAGCTCAGCAATAGATTTAAACGGTTTCAGTAAGTGAAAAAGTAGAATAAGCATGATTTCTAACCCGGATTTCAGCTACCGATTCAGAGCCCCTTATCACTTTTGGAGCAAATGCAAGTGGGTTGCGGGATTCGATCTGTTTTCGGGTTGCAAGAACAGTGTCTTCGTGAATTGGCTTGTTGAAGCATTCTTGACATGAACATGGTTCAATGCAGTATACACCAGCAGCAAAACATTCACAGTAACTACAAGAAAAGACAGACATTTCTTCAAGATTTGTACAAGCTTATGTCATTTATATCCTACATTTCTGATAAAAAAATTTAGCTCTCATGAGATAAGAACTCACAGTTTCAAGCACTTTGATTTCTTGCAGTTGCAGCGTTTGCATCCTTCATTTTCTCCTTCTAACTTACGCCTGGAAATATGATTCAAAACCATTATTACAATTTACAAGAATATATGCACTTAAATGTAGCAATGTTTTGTTAAGATGAATACCTCTTCTTCTTGTGACTATTGTTGTTGAACTCTTCTGTAACTAAATTAGCAGATGACTGAGAGGCATCTTCCAGAAGTGCAACAGCATTTTCACTTTGTTCCATTTCAGGTTCAGAGGGTAAAGTCAATGATTCATTGACTTCTTGCCCTGTAGAGGGGGAGTGGAATGAGGCAACAGGGCTAGACAAACTAATCTCGGAGGACAAAACTTCAATCTTCGCATTTTTGCTATCCTTGGAAGTCATTGCAAAAGCATTTAAGTGCAAACCAATTCCAGGTAACACTCGCCTTGAAGAATCACCACCATTAATCAGCTGCTTATCTTTAGAAGCAACTTTCTCATCTAATTGAACTCCATTAGAATTACTTGAACTCGAATTATTGCTCAAGTTCTTCCTATGAGCTCCAGCCGTCTCAAAATCAAGGCAACGTCTTCTTAAGCCACGATGCAAGTTAGAAACAACCTATAAACAAAGATGAAGACACATGAAAATCATGTTTCATTGACAACAATAGCAATAGGAAGAAGTTGAAATTTACCATCTCATTCTCCAGTTCGTCACTTGGATCCCTATTCATGCCTTTCCATTGACTGTTATTAGTACCAAGAATTACTGAAGCCCAATTTGTTTCCTTTGGCTCGACGGTTTCACCAGGTTGAGTTGAATGGTATTCCGACCCATCATCACCATAACCCACAATATCCATCAACGTTTCTTTCCCCTCATTACAATCCAGTGACCTCTCCATTAGCCCTTTGAAGGCCTCGGTATCAATGGGAGAATTAAATATCAACAAGTCAGAAGCATCTGCAATCAGATTCTCCCAGTCAGACTCTGTAGCTTCTTTATTCTGCTCACTTTGGTACATTCCATGGAGATTTGCTTCGCCTTCCGGTAAAGACTTTCGATTGACCTCCAAACCACATTCATTTTGAGGACCACGACAAGCTGTTGGGTCACTTTCCGGGCTGCCACAATCATAACTTAGTTTCTGTGTAGAATTTACATGTTCACCTGAAGGTACCGCAGAAGTTTCCCTTGGATCGAAATTCTCTTGCAGCTCAGATGGGTTATCATACAGCTGAGTTATGTCCAAACAAGACCCTTCATGACTGGTGACTTCACCATTGTTTTCAGAGGAAAACCCGGGTTTTGACGCATCTGAGTCGTTATGCCTGAGAATAGAAGAAGACTATTAGGCTTCTAAATAGAATTTAAAGTTCATCCCAAATGGGAAAGGAAAGCGAAATTACCTTCTAAGGAATCTAGATTCCTTCTGAGAGCTAACATGAGGGGAAGTAAAAATAGATGGAAGGGAAGAAAAACTAAGTGACTGAAATGTCTGAGTTATGTGAATAGACTTCACTGGCTTGATAGGAGAGAGACTGTTGATGTAGTTAAATACAGGAGAATCCTGAAACCAGAAACAAAGATTCTTATGAGATTACAACACCAATACCCACACCAGGTGAAATTACAGTAAAATTCGCACAAATTCTTCCCCAAAATTGCAATTCAAACACCGAAAACAACCCTCATAATCAAACTAAAAACCAGCAGAAACAAGAGAAGAACAAATAATTCCACTACAAGGGGGAAAATAGAGCAGATAATTCAACAAACAACATGCATGCATTCTCAAAATCGCGGAAAACCA
Organism: Euphorbia celastroides; assembly: GCA_948291685.1. Lineage (NCBI taxonomy): Eukaryota > Viridiplantae > Streptophyta > Magnoliopsida > Malpighiales > Euphorbiaceae > Euphorbia > Euphorbia celastroides. The sequence goes on from CAOJBJ010843894.1 coordinate 5,558, forward strand.
GAAACAGAACGCAAAATCAGTTCAGATCCACGCGATTATCAACTTCAATTCACAAACAAACACAGATTACTTCAACATACTAGAACTCCGCCGCTCATTTCGAGAAAACCCGAAAAAAGGAAGCAAAAGCGAGGATCAAACAAACTCATCAGCTTCAAAGTACCAAAAAACCAAAAAGCAAAGTAAAACAACAAATCGAGCCAAAATTACTTCAATTGACGCACAAACACAAATTACTTCAACAGACCGACAATCCGCAGCTAAATTCGAGAAAACCGGAGGATAATCTATCCAGAAAACGAATGAAGCAAAAGCAAACTCAGCAGCTTCAAAGCACCAAAAAAACCAAAAACCAAACAAAAACAACCAGAACAACAACAAATCGAGGCAAAATTCCTCCACAACCTCAAACTTAGAACGAGAACCAGCAATCTGCGTCTTCTGCGGAGTATCCATGGCCACAAAGCAACCAAAAACAGCAACAACACCTCCACATAACACAAATCGCCAAAAAATCCATAGCCAAAGCGAACGAACACGAATTGTTCAACATACTAAAAATCTGCAGCTCAATTCGACAAAATCACAGCAATGAAGCAAAAGCAAGAGTCAAACAAACTCAACAGCTTCAAACCACCAAAAGAAGACCAAAAACCAAAGAAAAACAACAAATCGAGTCAAAATCTCATAACAACCTCGAATTTAGAACGAGAACCAGCAATCTGAGTCTTCTGCGGAGTATCCATGGCCACAAAACAACCGAAAACATCAACAACACCTCCACATAACTCAAATCCCCCAAAAACCCATAGCCAGAGCGAACAAACACAAATTGTTCATCTCATTTCGTTTCCATCTAATTTCAACCAACAACGTCACTTTCAGCTTTACAAGATAGAGAGAGATTGAAGAAGACGACGGGATTTAAGATGAAGCGGGAAAAGAGGAGGCGTTTGGATTTTTACTGATTTTCGCCATTGGAATTGTTAGCCCCACAGTCTTCGTCTTCAACAACTGTTTTTTTTTTTTATATACATGTGATTTTCTGCCATTAATTTTTTTTAAAAACTACCGCTTAATTCCCCCTTTTACTTTTTTAAAAGTAACGTCTGTTTCCTTTTTCTTTTTCTTTTTTGTATTTGGATTTTGGGTTTTTCAATACGGTGATTTATTACAGAATAATAATAATAATAATAATAGGACTTCTGTTTTGTTTTTTTTTTTTTTTGTGATTTTCTGTTACTTCCACTGTGATTAGTTCAGCTTTGTGGTACTGTATTTTAACCACAAAGTAGATTCACTGGATTTTCTTTTTCTTTTTAATTATTTTTGCTTTTTGTGTTTAGCATTTATTTTGTTAATTAATTATTTGACATCTCAATGAAACAAAAAAAATTATTTGACATCTCAAAGTAAATAATTGTCAATTTTTTATGGACAATGTAGCTTATTGTTGGACCGGTAGGAGAATTAGGGGTGAAACTTGGTTCAACCGAATTATCATACTTTGAATAGAATTTTCGAATCACTAGACTTTAATTATAATTTTATTATAAAAATCAATGTCATATAGGTTTGATTCAGGTGTCTATTGTAATTTTACTTCGGTTTATTAAAATTATGAAGCAAATTTGATAAATTGGTTGAAGTAATTCGGTTCGGTTTGATCCGATTAAGCCGAATGCTAATCTATATGAGAAGTTAACTCTATGTTTGTCCATCTTTAATTAGATTTGTAATTACTTTTAATATTTTAATTGATAAATTTTATCTTTTGGTAAAAAAAAGTAAAAAATTATCAATTTATTTATGGCTAATTTGTTACTACAGTTTTTGACCGGGTGATATGAAGTTCAATCAAGCAGACATATAATACATCGGTGAAAAGTCTTGAAAAATGCATGGAGTTTAAAGAGCTTAAAAATTGTGTAGCTTATAATATTATGCATTTAGAAAAAGGAAATGAATATTGCATATTGATGAAAAAAATGTGCAGCTCATCAAATCTAATTAGAGTGAGAGAATTTAATTCGTTGCAAAATATCAGATTTTGGAGATAAATATGCATATTCTCTTTTATTTTGGTTATATAGAAGTAAGATAACCGACAAGATATCATTAACTATTCAGTTATACAAATAATTATCATATCTCAATTACAACTGATTGCAGTAATTAACGTTATCATCATAATTAATACATAATCATACTTCACGTTTTTCTATTTTGTAGACAAAATAGGTAAAAATCTTTGATTAAATTTCCTATTAATAAATTAAATTGCTGCCTATGTTGATTTTGTGTTTCTAAATTAATATTATCGCACTATATGTAACTGCTTTGACTGGTCAAAATTAAATAAAATCAATTTATATTAATGACTATATGCCAATATATTTGCTTTGTTTGGAGTATCCATAATTAGCGTATAATTAAGTTGTAAAGATGTTTAATTTTTGTACAGAAAACAATAGACGACAACTTTTTCTATAACACCGTCACGGGTTTAGTTTTTGTTAGATTGAGCTCGTGATGATTGTTGTTCTATTGCTCGAAATGTTAGTGACATTACAGAAAAATACTTCTATAATGTATAAATGATTTTTTTACTATATTTTTTAAAAGTAAACAAATCTCATAATAAGTTTTGAACTTAAAATCTTTAATTTTTACATTAAAAGATATATCAATTATATTATATTTAATTAATTATATATGTTATATTTAGATACTTTAATTTAGACGATAATTACAAATAGGGAAAAGGTGCCCAACTTTATAAATAAATCTAATGAAATCCGATCTAAAATATCAATGTGTACACTTGATCATTAAAAAAGGAATTCTTTTATTACTTCAGCATATATTTAATGTTTTTAAGGCATATGATATATCACGTTGTACTATTGAATGTGTCACTTGATATGAAAATAAATAAAAAATATTTTCATTGAATAAAAAATTATTGATGACTGAATCACCCGTGAAATGTATTGAAGGGATAATTTATTGGATAATCTTTATTTTAGCTATTATTTGTACAATGGTAATTTCTACAAATTGATCCAAAATATTGCTTACGTGGACAAGACTGCAATTTTAGTTTTGGCGCCCAAATTTTTTCAAAAGGTTTGTTTTTTTTTCGATGAACGAAAGGTTTGTTACGTATTAATAATATATTGTAGGTTTGTGGTCCACCAAAGCCAATACCTCAACAAAATATTGCAGTCTAACTCATAATTTTTAGATAACTTTTTGGTATGTTATAATTTGTTTGTGTATTTGTTTCAGTAATTTTCAACCTCTTCGATATAGATAACATGTACATCGTTACATATAAAGTTTTTTTACTGTATTTTTACATTTGAGTGCAAAAATATGATAAAAGATATAAGAGTTTGCATAAGATATAGGTCACATGGCATATACACCGTAAACACAAACAAGGCTCACGGTATACAATCCCGTTTTTTTTCCATTATCCAACTTTAGAAGAAAAATAATCTTAGTGTTGTGATTAGAGGTGAGTATTCGGTTTATTCGAATCGAACTGAACCAAATTAGTTTAATCAATTTACCGGATTTACATTATAAGTTTTATCAAATCGAACAAAAATTATAGTAGAATCCGAATCAAACCTAATTGCAGTTGATTTTATAATAAAATTATAATAAAAATTTGATATTTTGTAGAATTATAATCAGATCGTAATTTGGTTGAAACAATTCAGTTCGTTTCGGTTGAACCGAATTTGCTCAGGCTTAATTGTGACTTGAAAAAAGTATATTATTTTAATCAGTATTGGCCAAATTATATAACAATTATTTTTATCTTTTCAACAACAAACATCAACTTGAAAGATTAATTATGATTAGACATAAAGTTATCGATTACAACAATCAACAAACTCAGCTAAATGTACTCGAAAATTTAATTTCCATACGAAAGTATTGTAAATTCTAAAGTTGGAAGTCCTCTCTTAATTATTATAAGAGAAAAGATACAAATAGAGTAAGTTTTGAAATAATACAAGGTTAGTTGGGAATTCACATCGAAATGTCTTTTATCACCTACTCTTGTTATATATTAAATGTAGCATTAGCCACCAGTGAGAGATATAGCATCAAATTAACTACTACATAATGTTATGTTAGCCTATAGTATCAATAATTAGAGGCATATTTTATATTGCTTTTGTTATTTTTAAAGTTATCCTTACTTTGCTCTTCATCATCATTGATTTAGTGGGGTAAAATTCAATTCAATGATGATGATGACAAAGCACGGAAAAAATAAAGTCATTACAGCCTTCACATTAGTTAGAATACAAATACAACCCCATAATATCTTAAGATATTTTTTTTATCAAAGATTATATTTGTAAAATTCAAACTTTAATAACTCGATGTCCGCATACTTAACTCGCGTCACAAGTTGAGCTTTTAGTATTTAAGCGTCTCATATGTAACGGATTCCAATTCATTTCAATGCGGGTCTGTAAAAAA
>CAOJBJ010844578.1:0-11458 GCA_948291685.1 Euphorbia celastroides
CCTAAAAAAGGGCCTTTGTTAATATTTTCAACATTTGTACAGTAAATCGAACTAAATTTTAAAAAATACACTTACCTTCATGTTTTCTCTTTGGCTTTCGCTTTTTAAAGTAGAGGAAAATGAAGATGATAAGTATTACAACTCCAACAACTGGAACAACAATTAACAAGATAGTTTGTTCTGTATTGCTTCTTTCCCCTGCAAAATATATATATTGAAATATAATAATTTCATAAATATATCGCAAATACGATTTCATTATTGGCCATCTATGGTGTTGTGACAAGTAACATTTTATTTTTTTTATCAATGCCGTTGTAACTGAAATAGTGACTAAAATTGATGCTGATAAGTTATAAATATAGCAGGGAAACGGGAAGGAAAATGGTAAACAATGGAGAAACGGACACTAGAAATGGTAAACACAACGTGAGTTCATGTTTTCGGAAAGAACAAAAACAAAAATATTGACATTTAAAACCTTTAAAAAAATTGGTAGTACACTAACATAAAATAATTTAAGTAGGCTTGTAGCCCAAATAATGCATCGACACATAAGTTCACACCTTTGGGATCTACATAGAGACTAGTCGGGATTTGGGAACTAAGTGGTGCTCGAACCCTGACCCCCGACCTAAGTGCAGGTTAATCGGATTTACATCTTTTAATTTGTAAATATATTAAAGTTATAAACTTAATTATAATGTGAAATAAAGCATGAATTATAATTATCTATAAGTTAGTCAAAGTTTTGATACCGTGACCAAAGGAGCGTATGGCAGTTGGTACATTTTCCAATGTGGCAGTTAGTACACTTTCTAATGTGGAGGTGGGAGGTCTTGGGTTCGAAACCTAGCCTCTACAAGGATTTATTAAATATTCAAAAAAAATTCTAATCCATGTAAGTGCGTGGAGTCGGGCAGTACCTTTAAAAATATCACCTATACTAGGGTTTTTAAAACACGGGTTATTAGTAGTTACCTTCCAATGGTGGTGATGAAGGAGAACCGCGACTCGCTGGTGTTTGCTCCACCAGTGTTGGCGGTGATGGAGGTGCTACCGTATTCAGGTAAAACTGGCCCTTGTCATATCGCAAATTGCAGTTTGCTTTCATGACTCTCCCACCTGTTTTCCCTGCCATATGAGTTGGAATTTCCGATACAGCTCCGACCAGACAATTTTCACAAGCTTGACCCGATATATCGGGAGTACATTGCATAAGTGCATAAACCTTATGAAATCCGGAAACTGAATCCCCGGTAGTGAATTTTTTTCTCGAATCCCCTGAAGCAGCCGTACTCGAGAGATTACTAAGTAACGATTGGAGTGCTCGATTGAATCCATCCAATTCGGATTCGCTCACAATACCATTCCACTTGTAATAAGTGGGAATATTCCCTTGATTCACTACACCAAATATCGATCTATTAGTGAATCGAAGCATGCAATAATCTTAGTATCCAATGGCCTCCATTTGGTTGGGGCATCTCTGCAAGATCTTGATCGTTGAATCGTTAACGCAACTCCTACAAGTTGCCGGTGAAATATCCCCTCGGCAAAGAACGACGCCGTTTACTTGGTCTGGAGGATTCCCGACAGAAAGGTTGTAGAATCCGTCAGGAATGTCGGAAGTAGAGAAAGAGGAGAGAAGAGCGTTGATGTTTTGTCGGTAAGTGCTGTTTGCTGTGTAATTAACGCCATTATTACAGTTGGCATACAAGTAGTTGGGCTGAGAAACTGTAACAGAAATTAGAAGAAAAATGAACAAGAGGATAGTGAAAGGCTTCATTTTGAATGGAGATTTCTTTTGCTCTTTGCAATAATGATTATAAATAGATGGAAGCGATTTTTTTTTCTATTTTTGTTTTTTTATGTTCATAGATTTTTCAGAGTTCGTACAATATGGAGAAAATTCCTTACGCGGCTGCTTTTGGTAGGTTCCTGGCTTCCGGCTTTCTATATTTAATAAGTGAGAAAGACTTTGACTTGAAAATGGTAAATTGATGGAACTGACAGGAAATTGCATTGTTTTATAGTCAAAACATAAATATTAAATTACTTAAACTAAAGAAAATTCATTCGGTTTATTTGTTTGATAATACACAGCTAGCTTCCTTTTTTGGTATGGCTACCAAGAAAATTCATGTGCATTTTTTTGATAAAATTATTATTATTATTATTATTATTATTATTATTATTATTATTATTTATGAATCATGAGAATACGTCGAAAAGTATCAGAGGAAGCTTACATTAATTAATAAAGAGAAAATTATATCAAAATTAAAATTAGAAAAATTGTGATTTATAACTAAATTTTAAAGTTCTAGTTATATTGGTCTTCCAATTACTCCGTTAACATTTCATAACTAAAATTAAAGTTTTGCTTTTAAGTTTCACGTTCCTTTCTCTTCTGCGACTTCTTTTTTGCTTGTTTCTTCTTTTCGTTCTTCTGCATTCTTTTTTTTTATCGTTCGTTGTTTATTTGTTTGTTCCCTTTTTTTTTATTATTATTCATATAATTTATCCAGGATATAATATGATATATTCAGGGTATAACATGTTATAATTGAAAGAGATTGAAAAGGTAAAATTAGGTTTTAATTTTCTTACTGATTTTGTGCGAAAACACAGATTTCCTTGTTGATTCTGGTTTGAATCTACCGTGAACTTGAATTTGGAGTGAAAATGTGTTAATCTTGATCATGAATTACGTGATTTTTAGATTAGGTTTTCAAATCAGTTGAAAAAACGCAGATTTCCTCGTTGATTATCATTTGAATCTACTGTGAACTCGAATTTGGAGTGAAAAGGCATTGATCTTAGTCATGATTACGTGATTTTCAGATTCGAATTGGTTGAGAGAATCCATGTGAAAGAATTGGACTTTTAATTTTGATTACAAAAGTTATGAGCTTAAGGGTTGATTGAAACTAAAATCTAAAATATATTTATGTGTTTTACCTTAAAATTAGGTAATGGTACAGAATGGAATTCTAAAAGCTACGAATGAGTAAGGGGGGGAGAGTTTGGATGGAAATAGCCTCTCATTGGCCTTCATATGTACTCACTAGGTGGATTATTTCAACAAAACTTACATTACTTTTTCTCGTTTCAAAATATGCTAAATTGAGAAAATATAGTGTTGATCATTCTTCAACACAGATTTGAATGCTTATCGGGATTTTGACTTCAAAGAAAAGAAAAAGATGGAACTGAATAATGTTAAACACCCATATATAACTCTAAAAGACACTTTAAGGGGTTAAGGTTGTTTCATCTATATAAGGAATATTTTTTCTCTTAGCCAAGTAATGTGGGATATTTCAACACACCCCCCGCACGCCCAAATATCTGGTGCGTGAATCATCATCAGGTTATTATCGGGTGTTCCATTATGGGCCCATCACGGGGTTCGCCCAACAATTGTAGCTTATAGTTTTATTAAACCTGTGAATTAGTTAAAAAGTCGTATATTTTTAGATGGATGGAGTAAAAGTCCGGGTTAATTATAAAAACATATCGTGTGTTTTGACAAATTTTCAAAAGAGGTATGTGTTATTTTTTTTTTTCCATAAAAGAGGTCTGTGTTTTCATAAAGTTAACGAAATTTTTTTTTCAATACTAAATTATGTTACGAAATGAAGTAATCATGTTCATTTTGCTATCAAATTTTTAATTTAGTTAATAAAAATATAATATACGTTAATGCAAAATTTTAAAATTTTTTAATAAGTGTAGATATTTTTTTTATAATTCTTTAACTTTTTTTTATTATCTTTTAATAATAAGGCTATCAAAGTCAACTCTTCTGACATTTTGAAAATTTGTGAAAAGGCAAGTTTGTATGAGGATAGCAAGTCAACTCTTCTAACATTTTAACCTATGTAATTATCACTGTTAATATACAATAAAATTATCAGACACGACGTTAAGGCTATTAATCCCACAATAGAGCATATGTCATATTTCACGGAATATGAACATAATGAAAAACTAATATACAGAAAAACATTTCTCTCTTAAATTAGGGTAAAAAGTAAAAGCTAAAATAGTTGGATGAGTTCTAACAATTTTGTAACGATACATTTATACAATTTACAAAGTATTATTTAATTCCAATTCATTTACTACTAGTGAATCCGACATTTCAATTTATTTTCGTATACAGCAAGGAGATACATATAAGGGGAATAATTAGGTTCTAAAACAATGAATTGAATAAGTGTCTTAGACATCTAAAAATCTTTCGTCCATGTCAAATATTTCATTAGTTATAGATCGAGACAATATGTTTAATATGTATAGCATGTAATTTGTATGCCATCTATGTTAGGGAGCATTTTACTCGAGAAATTGAGTAGTTAAATAATTTTAGAGTCTAAAGAGTAAACCCAATTTCTTTAGAAATAGTGGACTGAATATTTTACTTGGTCTGGTTTTATTGGAGTCTACTTATTTCGTAGAATTAATATACTAATTAATTACGAGTAATGCCAAAAAGTTATAATACAGTAACACAAATAAAATAGAATAGTACTAACATTTATTGCACGTACACCTGATTACAATTAACTTATAAAAAGGCTACAAAATACACCATATTTCGAAATAATACAAATACTAAAACCGCACATATAAATTATCCATACTAATTTCCAAATGCACAAAAAACAAGATTCTACAACACAAACACAAGAAATATATCATCTACCGTACAATTCAGTAATTGAAGCATCATTTATCGACAACGGAACAATATGGTCACTTTGCGATGAACTATAAGTAACCCTCGAATTATTGTTTGTTGATGAAACAGATGATGAAATACGACTGGATTCGATATTACTGTGCATAAAACATGCAGGCTGAGAGGGAATTGGGAGAGTGAGAGAGTAGCTATTGAGCATAAGAACAACCGAAGCCATTGTTGGCCTATCGGCTACATTTTCTTGAACACATAACAACCCAATGTGTATACATCTCATAATTTCACTACTTGACCCGTTTGCCAAACTCGGATCCACAATATTCATATATGTTCCTTCTCTCCAATTTTTCCACGCCTGGAATACACAAAAGTTTAAGTTGATCGTTAAATTGTAGTATATATATTATTCTTAGCACATAGGACTATTTAGAACTTTTCATTTTCAAGAGAAATATATTTTTTATGGAATAATATATGCACTTACAGAGCTTAAGAGGTCTTCTACGTCCTCTCCATTTCGGAAGCAATTATTCTTTTGACCACTCACAATTTCCAAAATAAGTACACCGAAGCTATATACATCTGATTTGACTGAGAATTGTCCATGCATTGCATACTCTGGAGCCATATATCCACTAGAAAGGAAATTAATTTAGCTAATGATGATTAATTGAGTTGATTATTATTTGATTTAAAACTTAAAGGTACTTACTAAGTTCCGACAATTCTACTTGTGTTTCCTTGGGTTTGATCTACCACAAACAGTCTTGCCATGCCGAAATCAGCAATTTTAGGATTCATTTCGTCATCTAGCAAAATATTACTCGCTTTCATGTCACGATGAATAATTCGAAGTCGAGAATCTTCATGTAGGTAAAGAAGTCCTTTTGCAATGCCTCCTATAATCTTGTTACGCGTGTTCCAATTTAATTGTGTTCTGTTAACTGAATCTGCATAAATACGTGAAAATATCCACTTATACTGCGATACATGACCCGGAATGTAAAGTTCTAGTTTCTCAGAATTTTGGAACTGAAAAATTATTGAAAAATGGAAATTTGCTTACCAAAAATGAAGTAGTCAAGGCTTGTGTTAGGCACAAATTCATAGATAAGGAGTCTTTCAGTTCCCTCTAAGCAAAATCCCAAAAGCCTAACTAGATTACGATGTTGTAATTTAGCTACCAATAGTACTTCATTTTTGAACTCCAAATCTCCTTGTCCTGAATTTTTAGAAAGCCTTTTCACTGCAATTTCTTGTCCATTTGATAAGATTCCCTATAAAATATCCAATATTTATGGGCTGTCAGAGAATTTCTCATATATTTATTTTCCTATAGTTATTATTAGTAGCGTAAAAGAACGGGTAAAAGTAAACTTGACAAATATTTTAAGAAAAGTATTCAATATACGTACCTTATAAACTGCACCAAATCCACCTTGTCCAAGTTTGTTTTCGTTTGAGAAGTCATTAGTGGCGGCTCTGATAGTTTCAAGACTAAATTGCAATGAACTCACATCTTCTACTTTATCCACATCTTTATAGCTACTACCTAAAACAGTACAAACCAAAAAGCTATTTTTTAATTTTTATTCAAAGAAGTAACAAAAAAAAAATTCACTTACCATCAAGTTTTCTCCTTGGCTTCCGAATTCTTAAGCAGAGGAAAATACAGATGACGAGTATTGCCCCTCCAACAATTGGAAGAACTATTATAAGAATAGTTCGTGTTGTGTTGCTACCTTCCCCTACAAATAAAACCCAAATATGATTTCAACGTCATTGGATTTCCTAGTTGTTCTTTTCAATAAGTTAACAATAGCCACTTGAGTGATGCTTTTTTCAATAGATTATTCAATGTTTAATTCTAGTGTCACTGAAGTCACCATCAAAACAATAATCAAAATTATTTTTGACGAGCTATGTAATACAGAATACGAGAATAGAAATGACAAATACGATGGAAACTCAAATTTGAAAAGACAAAAATAACATGAGTTCAGGTTTAAAAGGGAAAATGAAAAATAACACACTAATGTGTAAGAGTTTCATGTTGACAAGGTGAGATCCAAATCAAATATACAACTTTTATATATTCCGAAAAATTTTACAGGATTTCGGTTATTTTTTCAGTTTTGGATTATTGGCTTGTAAAATAAGAAAAAACTCAACACCAAAAAAAAAAAAGAAAGAAGCATGGGCTGCAGTTGATTAATACAAAATTGTTTCAATTTAAGGCATAAGTTCAAAATTGAAAAAAGATCCAAAACAATGTTTCAAAAGTGTTATGGGCACAAATCAATATCTAGAGTCTCTCTTTATATCCAACATGTAGAAAATTGGAATTATGTTGACATACAATAAATAGTTAAATACTATTAATTGAGCTAATTAATTTGGGGTATCAACAATAAATCTATCCACAAATTAATAAGTTTCACATAAGTGACCACTTAATGCCTATGACGTCATAATTAATTACCTTCCGGGGGCGAAGATGTAGACCCCGGACTCGTCGGCGGCAGCTCCCCCGGCGGCGGCGGTGGTGACAACAGCGGCGCCGTATCCTCATAAAACCGGTAAATTTCAAACCGGAGATTACAGTTGGCTTTGATAACTCTCCCACCTTTCCTTCCCGCACTATGCACCGGAATCTCCGATACAGCTCCGACGAGACAATTCTCACAATCCCGACCCGATATATCGGGCGTACACTGCATAAGCCCGTAAATCGTATAAAACCCAGAAACATCACTTCCGGTTGCAAATTTCTTTCTCGAATCTCCAGCTGCAGCCGAACTCGAGAGATTACTCATTAACGATTGCAGAACTCGATTGAATTCCTCCAGTTGAGATTCGCTCACATTCTCCCGATTCCTCATGTAATAAGTCGGAATATTCCCTGGATTAACAACGCCGAAAATGGATCTGTTTGTGTACCGGAGAATACAGTTATCGTAGTATCCGAATGCCTCCATTTGGTTAGGGCAAGTCTGCAGGATGTTGACAGTTGAATCGTTGATGCAGCTCCGGCAATTTTCCGGCGAGACATCGCCCCGGCAAAGAACGGCGCCGTTTACTTTGTTTGGAGGATTTCCGGCGGAATCGTTGAAGAATCCGGTGATGTTGGAAGTTGAGAAAGAGGAGAGGAGAGTGTTTAGATTTCGCCGGTAAGTGCTGTTTGCTGTGTAATTTAGTTGGTTGGAGCAGAAACGGCGTATGAAATTCGGCTGAGAAATTGTGAAGGAAATTAGTTGGAGAAGAAGGAAAATTGAGAGCAGAATTGTGAAAGGTTTCATTTGTGCAGTTGATGAAGAATGAATATTTTTGTGCCTTTTTGTAATGAATGGGAATAAATTGATGGAAGTGGATTTTTTTTTTTTTTGCAGTCAATGGAATGAACAATTCTCCGCCATTTTATTTAAGAAAGAAATAGTTTTTTTCCATTCCGAGAATATGGAGAAAATTCCTAGTTTTGGTAGGTTCCTGCTTTGGACATTTCATATCTCGACAAACAGCGAAGACTTTGACTTAAATTGAAAGAATATGATGGAACTCAGTGAAGGTTTCTAAGAATGTGTGGTCAATTGAAAAATACTAAATTACTGAAACCAAGGAAAATTCATATGGTTTATTTGTTTGACAAAAGACAATTCTTTCTATCCTCATTACAGAACAAAATTCAAATTAAACTGAAATTTCTTACATGCTAGATGCCAACGGCACAGGATCAGATTGCTATGCATAAAAAACAGAGGTTGCAAAGGAATAGGAAGAGAGAGGGAGTTGCTGTTGAGCATTAGAAGAACTGAAGCCATAGTTCGCCTATCGGTTACATTTTCTTGAACACATAATAATCCAATGTGTATGCATCTCATGATTTCACTTCTTAACCCATTTTCCAAGTTTGGATCTACAATGTTTATATAAGTTCCCTCTTTCCAGTTTTTCCATGCCTGCAATATTCACAAAATTATACCACATTTGAAAATATTCAAGTCTAAAAACATTTTCGAATTACAAATTGTAGTGGAAATATTAGAATAAACGTGCAGACTATGCTTACTTTATTTAAACTAAGTTAGCATTACTTTGTTCATAACACCATTAAATTAAATATTAAAGTCACTCATCTGAACAATGCTAATGTACTTATGTTTGAGCTCGCACTGAATTTCTAATGTTAATATAATTTTCTGAAAATGTATACTTACATAGGTTAAAAGATCCTCCATCTTGTTCTCTTTGCTCTGGAAGCAGCTGTTCCTTTGACCACACACAATTAGAGGTGAGCAAATTCGGTTCGGATTGAACCGAATTATCCGAATTGGTTTAACCAAAGAACTGAATCGAACAAAAACTATAATAGAATCTGAAACAAATCTAAGTTTAGTCGGGTATTACCATAAATTTTATAATGAAAATTCGATATTTCGTAAATTTATAATCAAATTAGATAATTTGGTAAAATTTATAATGTAATTCGGTTCTTTGATTGAACCAATTTGGATCGTTCGGATCTTTCGGATCCGAATTTGCTCACCCCTACTCACAATCTCTAAAACCAATACACCAAAACTGTAAACATCCGACTTAACTGAGAATTGTCCATGCATTGCATACTCTGGAGCCATATAACCGCTACAAAACAAACACAAACAACGATTGAATTGAATTATGTTGGTTTGCAATTAATGGTAATTGAGATACTTACTAAGTTCCAACAATTTTGCTCGTGTTTCCTTGAGTTTGATCACAATAAACAGTCTTGCCATGCCAAAATCTGCGATTTTAGGATTCATTTCCTCGTCTAACAATATGTTACTTGCTTTCATGTCACGATCAACAATTCGAAGTCAAGAATCCTCGTGTAGATAAAGAAGCCCTTTAACAATGCCTTTGATAATTCTGTAACGCCTATCCCAATCTAATTGCGTCCTCTTGATTGAATCTGCATAAAAAATACGAAAGTTACATATTATCAGAAAATAAAACCACTAATCTAAAGTCATCCATTTGTCTTACTAAAAATGAAGTGATCAAGGCTAGCATTAGGCACAAATTCGTAGATAAGGAGTCTTTCGGTTCCCCTTATGGATAATCCCAAAAGCCTAACCAGATTACGATGTTGCAGTTTGGCTAACTAACATTACTTCATTTTTAAATTCTGAATCTCCTTGTTCTCAGTGTCGTTAAAGCCTTTTAACTGATATGTCTTGTCCATCTGCTAAGGTGCCCTGAAAATGTACTAGCCAAGTATTCTTCACAAAATATGATTCTTTTATTATTTATTATCTTCCTTGTTAGATCTACCCAATCATATTAATTCTTTATGTCGAATTTCATAAAATTATAATCAAATTTGGTAATGTGGTTGAAAAAATTCGGTTCGATGCTGTTAAACCAAATCTACTCAATGTGAGGAATTTATACAAAAGAAAAAAAAAGAGTCGAATATTTAGTAACAAAGAATCAAATACTCCTTTATATAACTTAACAGTTGGATGGAAAGAGACTGTCTCCACTAAATATGTAGGAAAAGTCACGACTAGCTCATATAAGACATGCTGCTCGTTTCGTCCACATTGTTAATAAAACTTTTAGCATTTGGTGGTTTGAAACTGAGGGCAAAACATGTGCCACAAGTTGAGATATGGCTGCTCAAATATCTAGTATCGGCAAAATAAAAATTAACAAACCATATAATATCATGATATTATATTTGTAGGCAAAATACTCTCCACAAGTTAATATGCAATAAAGCCAATTCAATTGATAGGTCCCAGCCAAGGACATACAAAAAAGATACAGAATTCTCTTTTTGTAAAAACAAAGTTGCAAATGTTCTCTTTGAGTGAGAAAACAAACTACAAGTTGCTTTTAAGCTTAATTAAAAAAACACCCTGACCTTGTAAATAATTTTCTTACATAAATAAATTCTTTAATCCTCCATTCAATTCATCAACGATTTATATACACAATAAATAAAGTAGTTTTCCCCATCTTGTAGGGCTCTATACTGTTAATACCACAATGTAGCCACTTCCTAAGTTTAAAAGATAATTAAAAAGGAAATTAACATGGTTATATAGTTTTTATAAATTATTTGCATAAATGTTACTTAACTATATTATTTGTATTGTGTATTCTCTTTAAATTAAAATTACATTCTGTACGTTCTATTTTACATTTGCGTTACATTTGCGTTACATATCAGTTACAACGCTGATGAAAATTCAAATACGTTTGCTTTACATTTATCTTACATATCACTTACAACACTAACGAAAATTAAGATCAGAGACGTACCACAGAAAAGTATGAAGGACTTTTACAATCCAATCAAATCAAATTTCTTCAAGGTGACGAGACCGATTTACTCAATCCGATTGTCTACTTGATTTTGACTTGTTCTTCTCTTCAAATTTGATTTTGATTTGTTCCGTTCTTGAGATCTATTTGAATTCTCCTCTTAATTTCATTTGATTTGATGAACTTTGGGGATTTTAGAGGCAAACTGCTGAAGATGAACAAGTTATTGAATATGAAATGATACCCCGCACACAAGTTGTTCGATAAAATGCTTATTCAGTATGTAAGGGCTATATAATGCATATGTATTGAATATGTAATAGTTATATTCTATGTAATGTTTATGTAACTCGTATGTAAGGGATGCGTATGAGATATTAATTCTTTTTTGTATTAAATCATTTTCAAAGTTTTGTAAGTTAAATGTAATGGATA
>CAOJBJ010844774.1:0-10950 GCA_948291685.1 Euphorbia celastroides
AATACAAATCAATTAAAAGAGTGGAGAGAGAAAGTAAATTGTATAAAAATGAGGAGAGTAGAACGATGAGAGCCCGGTAAGGAGAGCGGAGGGCATTATTGGTAGTATCATAATAAATGACACATGTTGGCGTTGAAACCAGAAGATACAAGTTGAGGTGGGTTTAATGATAGGTTAAGCACTAGTTTATGTATGATAATGATAAATATTAAAGTTTATGTATGAAATTGAAAATATAGGTATAGTTGATGTACCGCGAGCGAAATTAACTCATCCTACATACCAAGTAGTTTGTAAAAAAAAATATTTATCTGTCAAAAGTTTTACCGGCATATTTAATTCAGATAAATACAATACTAAATAAAAACAAATGCAATAAAACAAAGGCACATTTTTCACTTCAAAATAATGACAAAAGTGGAAGTTCTGGGAAGTAATATGTGATGATATTATTCTTGTTGACTTTGGTAGAATATTCAGAGAAAGTATATGTGTATAGAAAAATATAGTACAATATGCTAAACAGTCATACAGTTAATGTTTGGTTAATTAAGTCATGAAACTATATATTTTTATGAACATGTTTAATTTTAAATGTTTTGTATTAGTTTAGTTTGTTCAAACTTTTGAGTTTCAAATGTAAAATTACAATCCATTACACTAGTTGTTCCAATATTTATTCAACATGTTCTTGAAGAAATTCGAGTTCAAACTTCTATAGATTAATCGACTTCTAAAGCAAAGCATTTTGCAAACAAAATTTTTTTCAAACTTCATCATAGGAATTCCAAGTTTTCTTTGGAAGGGTTCTTGGTTGCTAGAAGATATTGGAGTGTCAATTTGGAGAAACAATTGTGCCACCTCCTAGAAAATTTCCAAGAAATTACTTCTCCAAATATTGAATATTGGATGAAAAAACTGACAAAATATATGATCAGAAGCAATTTTTTACATTTATAAGAATAGAATGATCAAATCACAAATCCAAATAAAATATATGAATTTTGAATTTTCTTATGAGTATTTGTTGTGCTTTTCATTATCCCTCAATTAGGGATGTAGAGTTTGATCTTGTAGTAACAAGTGACATAGCTATAATTATTTTACGATTATAAAGTAATTGTATAAATTACTTTTATGAATAATGTATCAAAAAGTTTGTGAAACTAAATTGTTAAACTGAATGGGTGCATGAAATTTGAAGCATCGTAGCCACTAGTTACATACATATTAAAGGATCGGTAAAGCTCTTTGATAAAAAAAACTATCAGAAAATAAGAATTGTTACTGTGGCATATGTCTTTCTCCATTATAATTACTTTTTACAGTGGCAGCTCAATAATTTCTATGCCTTTCTTTTCGAGCAAATGCTCAATCATTATGCAAGTTTTTCTTACTGTGTTGCTAAATACTTTACCAAAAAAAATATGCAAATTCCAAATTATGTAACACATCACCATTGTCCATTGAAACAAACTAACGGCTCTGTTAAATTGATAATGAATTTAAACAGTAATGAATGTTCGTTAGAAGTAAAAACTGCCAAATTAATTTCACGATAACGCAAATAATCAGATGTTTCAAATTCAATTCTGCAAAATAAAAACAGTCAACATTTATATTCTCATAATTTTAAAATAAAATTTGATTAATTTCATCTTTCAAATGATATTAATTTGACGCAAGGAACAGACACAATCTATGTTGGCAGTTATAGAGGATTTTAGAGGGCATATCAGTCATTTCAAAAACACCTTCCATTTCAGTCTTCAACATCAATACATATACTCAAAAGAAAGATAAAACAGAAAATTCTTTTCAACTCCCAAAAAAAAGTTGCAGACATATCAAAACCCCCAAATTCTTGAGAGAGAGAGAGAGAGAGAAATACCTTCAACAAACGTTAATGGCGGAACAAAAATCATCAATCAATTAAAGAAGAAGAAAGATCTGCTCCCATTGGTTATTTTCCATTAATGGCGACCAGTTGGATGAAGTCACTGCAATGCAAATCAAGAGCTGTAGATGATGTAATTTCCCCTAACCCTAAATACCTAATTCCTAGTCCCAGTTGCCGGAAAAGCACTCAGAGCATCAGAGACGTCGTCGAATCCGCCACCGCCGCCGGATTACACCACCGCCAGAAGCATCGGAAACCGATTCCGGTTTCCCCCAATCGGAGTAAATCCGGGTCGAAACCCGTATCCGTTTCCGCTCCCCCGTCGCGCTCTCACTCCACCCGCAACCCGGACCCGCTCTTCCCCGCCCTCACGGAGGTCCCCGACGGCCACCCGTCGCGCAATGTGGTGGAGATTATCTTCCACACCAGCTGGAGCAACAAGTCTTTTCCGGGTCGGATCGAGATGATTTTCAAGGTTCATAACGGGTCGAGAACAGTGACCCGGTTCGAGGAGTACCGCGAGATGGTGAAATCCCGGGCCGGGTTGTCCGGCGGCACCACGTGGGAGGAGAATGCGCGGTGCGTCGCCGACGGGAATGAGATGATGCGGTTCTACTGCCTCGGACCCGCCGGTGGAGTCAATGAGACTCGCGGCGGCGCGTGGGTTTTTCCGGCCGGAAAAGGCGGCGCGACGTGTACGTTTTCCGGGAGCGGCCAGGCTCATGAAAGCGCCGGCGGCGGTAATGGGCGGAGAGCGATGCTGGTGTGTCGGGTCATAGCGGGTCGGGTTTCGAAGCAGCTGGAGTTGGAGTCGTTGATTGATGGTCGGGTCGGGTTTGACTCGGTGAGTGGGAGGAAGGGCGAGTTGCTGGTATTTGATCCTCATGCTGTTTTACCATGTTTTCTAATTATCTATGAATTGTAAAAATACGTTGAAATATTTTGCTGCTATTATTATTATCTGTCGTCTCATTTTTTCCTGAATTTTTTCTGGTATTGTTTTTATTTACTTTTTTCATACAAATTTTCCTTGTTAATTTGCATTCTTTTTAGTTTTGTATATTTCAGTTGGAAATATTTGGGTTCTTAATCTGATTAAGAAGAAAATATTTAACGATTACAAAAGCAAAAATTAATCGCCATTGCACCCTGAGACTTTTATTATTTAATAGTTTCTTTTGTAACAATGTGATTACAATGAAGTAAAATATTGTATTTTAATATAAGAAGCAATAGGTTATTCAGGTGAAATGACAGAAAACTACTTGAAAGATTTAATCTTAATTAAAACAAGATACAAACTCCCTTACTTGGTAAAATTTGAAAATGATTGTTTTATTGATTTAATTGATTGCTTTCACTATGCATTGAAATCCGAATGCGAATGCAATTGAATTCTTTACAAAAAAAAAAGTATTCTGTTTTCACTTTCAGTCTATATAAGATATGTTCAATTACAACAATCTTTTTTAATTGTTTTATACCAAGTATAAAAATTTTTAATATCTATGTTTGATTTAGTACACCAATTATCGAATTTTTAGAATTTTCTATCACTAATTACGTGTTCCTTTTTCGTTGTCTTTCTAATTCTTCCACAGTTTTTGCTTGCGTTCCTGTTGATAATTTTGTGTGATTTTAAGAAAAAAATGTTGGTTCAAATGTTAAACATGCTAATTTTGTAAGAATTAAACGGTGTTACTAGTTACGCATATTCTATATGTTTCAATTTACAAATTAACAACTGTATAAATGCAAATTGCTATAACTATAACTAATATTAGTATTATAGTTTAAAAGATGAAGCAACATGTGGTAATGGAGAACTATTGAAAATTCCAATCAATATTAAATGAAGAGAGAAACTCCACCTGCAATACTATTCTAATTAAATAATAAAAGGAACTAGCAAATAATAGAGCTTTCACATGGTTAAGACATAGTGATTAAGGAAAAAAATTCTTCATTTATTGAAGAAAATCATTAATTTATTTTTGTGGTATAATCTTAAAAAGCATATATAAATCAATGAATGAGAATCTGTATTCTGTAAGGTACTGTCTAAGTTGTAATTTGTAGTTGGGAGAACTTTTCTAAAGAGCCATTTTCACTTTCATCAAAAGTAAAAAAAAAATATAAAAAAAGTAGGGAAAAAAAAAGAAAAAAGGAAAGAAAAAGAAACAGAAAAGCCATTTTAAGCATAGTCAACTTACTGGTTTCTTGTTTATATTATACACTGGAAACCTATTCGATTTGAAGGTTCTGTATTGTTACTTTGATTATAAGTTTTTTTTTTCAAATGATTTTCCATTCAGCTCTGTTAAGTTTAATTTCAATAAATTTCATAATTATTTAGATAAGTTTTAATTAGTTTAAATTTCATAATTATTTAGTTTAAATTATTTAATAAATTTGATAAAAAAAAAGTTGTCCGGTGTTTTAACGGAAAATTATACAGAGAACCGGACTTTTTGCACCCAACTCATATCTAACTGTTGATTATTTTGTAAATAAGTATTTACTTAAATTTTAATCAAATATTTGATGAGAGTGGGATACAAAAAGCTCGGCTCCCTGTGAAATTCTCGTGTTTTAACTTTGATGGGCGGTTTTTAAATTATTAAAATTATATATGTCAAGTATGCGAATCATACCGCATAGTTTTTAGCTAATGCAATCGATTCTTCAACAAGTACGAGGATTTAGCTTAATATTTGTCAACTTTTGATTAGAACTGTAATTACATCTAATTTGATTTATAGATTGTATTTTTTAGTAAAAAAAAGTTTCGATAAATATCATTAAATTTTAAACAAGTTTCAATTCAGTTTAATTATGCCATGCTTTGACAATTTGAAAAGAACACTGTCTAAATTTATTTATCAAAATGTAACTTTTAAATTCTCATATTTAAACTCTGATGGGTTGTTTCCAAATTATTAAAATTATCCATGTCAAGTGTGAGAATCATACTGTATAGGGTTTTAGTTAATGCAACAGATTCTTCAACAAGTATGAGGATTCAGATTAATGTTTACCACCTTTAATTAAAACAGTAATTGCATCTAATTTGATTCATAAATTATATCTTTTAGTCAAAAAGAAGTTTCAATAAATTTCAGTCAGTGAATTTCAATTCAGTTTAGTTATGTCATACTTTGACAATTTGAAAATGTGTGCAACTATGCCTAATAAAATTTGAAGACAAAATTTCAACATCACTTGGATGTTTTAGATATTTAGAAATCAAAATTTTCATCTAAACCATTGAGGAAAATTAAGTTAACTATTACATTTTTCTTCTCAGTTATTTTATAAATGGACTTGAATTTGATCCATGAAATTACTTCATTAAAAAAGCAAACGTGGAATGTTGTTGTTATTATTATTATTATTATTATTAAAATTTAAAGTCTATTATAATAAGCCTTTCTGTATATAAAAGAATTCATGTGAAGATTGTCAATCGCATGTACAAATTGAATGCACAAAAATTGCCTTTTATCAGTAAATTTACACAATTAAATGAAAATCATTTGTGGACTTTGTTCTGAACTTAAAAATAACTTAACAAATTCGGTTCGAACTCAATCTCCTAGTTTGAAAGTGTATTAAATTAAGCTTACATTGGTGTTTTTAGTCAAAAGTTTATTGAAGTCCAACCCAATCTACCTAACAAATTAGTTGGAATCAAGGTTTGATTAACACTTTCTCAAAGATTAGAGAGGCCATGAGTTAAATTATATAAAATATGACGGGACATGTTTTTATATTGAATTTAGACGATAGTGAGGAAAATTTTTTAATTATCATGCTAACTGTTTTGTGTTGAAGTATTTAGTTTTTACCTGTCATTTTACGGAAAAATATGACCCATACTACAGCAATAATCACAATATTAAATCTCCTCTTTTCATAACTGTTTTCATTCAGTTAAATTCATCACTGATTTCTATTTCTTAAAATATATTTTTGTTTGTATTACTTTTTTCAATAAAAGTTATTTATGTAACTTTTCATATGCACAAATGGATAATGGTTGGTAAACACTTGTTAATTTCACATGAAAGTTCATCATTATGCTGAGTAATATGGATTTGTTAAATTAGACTTGAATATTAAATATTGATTTCTTTTCCCTTTTGATTTGAAAGAGAAAAACATGTACTCAACAAAAGTAACACAATTTGAAAGAGTAATGAAAAATATTAACTCAATTTTTAAAATTAGCTTCAAGCGCTTTAAGCGGATAACAGAAATGAATCACTTAGCTTAGGGGACAATGAAAGGCAAATGGATGGTACATTGCTGTCACCTTTGAAAACAACATTGAAACTATATTCCATGTGCCTTTTACATATCACCAAAATCTCATATTGTAAACATTAAAAACATTTTTGATGTGTGATAACCTTGAAAAACATTAGGACAACTTTAATCAAAAGGAAAGTTTATACAATTAATAAATAACTACCATGATTACAGTAGAGAAATTCATTTTCACCCATAGGACAATAGCATAAGAATAAGAATCTTCTTCCTTTTTTAATTTGAATCAAGAAAGAAAAACTAAATTTCATATGGCCCCAAATCCATAATAAAATAAATGTATCTAAATTAAAATCTCAAAATCCCACCATGACCATATCTCAGTGTGACTCAACCAATACATACAAGGGCTTCCCCTTCAGCCGCTCCCGACCCTGCACATTTCATATTAATTTAGTCGAAAATACAAAAATATCGCTAAATGTTGCCATGAACATTTAAAAATTTCTATTTGTCCACTCGAATTTGAAAAAAGTCACAAATATTTCATTTTTCCAATAAGTTTAGGCGGTTACAATTTAGAAATTTCGAAACTTGAGTCTATATGGCCAAAGTTGCCAAATTTGAGGGTCGTTTTAGAGAATGTACCTTGAGATCTGGTAATTCAATGACACAGGCACACTCAACAACTTCAGCTCCAGCACGTTCTGAATGTTATAACAAAGCATTCGTTAGATTCTCGGTAATATTGTTAACTCTACGCTACGAGAAAGAAGGAAAAGTTAGGGTATGTTTTTTTCAACTAAACAAGCTGAACTAAACTTAACATTATTGAATAACTAAAGAACCGAACTTAAACTTATTGAATAAGTACCAAACTGAACTAAAACTTATTGAATAAGGCCTGTTCTTTTGAACCGAATGCAGGATGGCAGAACTATATGGATAGAATTGAACTAAAACTTAATGGTGGCTAAAAGAAACTTATTGACTACACCTTAATGAAAATTGAAACTTACTGAAATTAAAATTTATATCAAAATAATGGAATTCAGGTTTACTGAAACTTAATGAACTGAATGTAACTTATTTGAGAATTAATGAGACTGAATTGAACTTAACCTAAACTGAATGAAAAATAAGTTGAAAAAAACAGGGCCTAAGTAATGATACTTTTGAGTGAATTACCAAGCAAAGAGATAGCAGCACATAAAGTACCGCCAGTGGCAACCAAATCATCGACAACCAAAGCGCGTTCTCCAGATTGGACAGCCCCAACATGCATCTCTATGCAGTCTCTTCCATATTCCAAAACGTACTCTTCTGATATTACTTCACCTGAAATATATTCAACAAATTGCATTTGCTCATGATTTCTATACAATTCAGAAAAAATCAACCCAGCTTACCCGGCAATTTCTTTGGTTTTCTTAGTGGAACAAATTTAGCCCCGATTGCCAATGCTATTGGCGGTCCAAATATGAATCCCCGCGCCTCTATCCCTGCACATAATAACCACTCTCATAAAAAAAACACATGGAATGTCAACAATATTGTACAGAAAAAACAATTGCTTTATTTCATATAATACTATGCAGCAAAACCATGGTACTTCATCTTGAGTCTTATCATACTCGTAAGCCCATTGATATCCACACAAGACAGCTAAACATTATTTTGTTCCCTCCATTTAAGTAACGAAGCAATAAACTATCTTGTCATTAGCACGACACACCGGTTAGCAAAATATTTTTTTTTGAAAAAAAAACAGAGACACATTCTTTGGATTTCTTGCTGCAACCTATGCTGGAATTTATAGTCAATGGATGCTATACTATATTCAATGAGGAAAAGTTCATAAAAAAATAGACGAATCCCAAGACCCTCACTGGCAAAATTTCGAACCACAAGGACGTCCTTGCAAATGCTTGAAACCACTTTGTTGTTTGTGTACTTTTCTCTATAAGATAGCCTTGGCCATATAGGTATGCAAAGATCTCAGCAACTACTAGAAACAAATTAACATGTTCTAGAACCTATTTTAAGAGACAAATTCACAAGGCTCCAAAGCAACTGGCATTCAGCATCAATGCCAGGCACTGCAAGTTTGCTGTAAACGCTACACAGAGCAGAAATTTAGAAACAGTTTGAGACTGCCTTTTTAGGCTGTAGTCCAAAAAGCTACATTTTCAAGCTTTCCATAGAAGCAACGGATTCCGGTTTTGGAAAAGCGATATCAAGCAATTCCTAGTCAATTAATATGAAGAGGCAAAATACGTTGTTCAAGGCCAAAATTTCAAGAAAGCTTGTGAGAGGAAATTTTTCGAACAGCAACTCAAAAAACAATCCTAAAGGGACCCTTAGAGTTACTATAACTTGAATGCAAGCGGCATAGCATCTTGCTAAGGCATTTATCAAGTAAACAAAAACAGTTGAATGAGATGTAATCTAACTAGTGCAATTTGAGAAAAATGATAGTTAAGGAGTCAAATAAGGCCAAAAGATAACTTTGCAAAGGACAACAATGATAGTGAAATGTGCCAATCTTTATGGCAAGTAGGGCAGGATAGAGTGACATAATCTTCATAAGATGCACAGTGTACTCCCCGAATTGACCTTGTACTGAACATGTGCTCTGGTCCTAATGCAGCGGATAACATCAACTGGGCACACAAACCATGCCAAAAACACGCACAAGATCTTCATCTCTCCACAAATATCGCTTTCAATGTCAAAACTATGTTTAGTACAAGACTCCACTTGTTGCATAAAAGTTTCTCATAATCACTACGGGGCAACAGAGTTACAGAAGAGCCTATACATAGACATTTTGTATATTAGGACAAACACAAGCATGCTAAATTTTGAAAGATTCCATAGTAACCAAAAATATAACTAGACCAAAGCCATTATAATGATGAGAAAATGAAACTTTTACTACTACTTTGTATTTATCCCTGACAAGATATTGTGGAATGCAGATTAGCAGGATAATTCATTATTACTAGAGCAAGTCCAACAATATTCTACAATGACGAACTGTTCAAGTCCAATAATCCTTATATTTATCCCCTACTAGATAATGTACCTCATATATGGGAGCCTCATTTTGAGGAAACATTATCATAATATGCTTTTCATTTTTCATTTTCTTTAACCAGTTTTGTTGCTTGTTATTCTTTATAGAAATTAATATAATAGTAATAAAAATACCAATATTTTATAGCTTTTTTGTTTAGGGAATAGAAAATAGGGTAAATGGATGGAGTAAAATTACTATAGATCTAGGAAAATGAGATTTGAAGAAGATGAAATACATATATCCGTTGGACTTGCTCTTAATGCTGAATAAGCATGGAGGCATTTCCAATTTTCCATAAACAGATAAACGTTAGAGTTAAAAGGCATCATGCATTATCAGCTGCCTGAAATTGTCACATTTAGCCTATTATGCTCATAGCTGCCTTGAATTTCACCAAGTGCATTCTAGTTAGAAAGAAAAAAAAATGCGGAGAATGACATCTTTGAAAAGTCAAATCCATCGGCATTCAGGGCACATTGATACACTTATCCAAAAGTAAAGGGATTAATGGAGACATTTTCAAAGTTAAATGAGCAATACACAAAACCTTAGGAAACTAGTCATTTGTTAAACTAAGGAAAATGAGAGAAAAGTTGGTGATGAGAATAGAGCCAAACAAAAGCGGGCCAAGAGAAATTTGGGTCCACCCATTTAGAGCAAGGTGGACACCCATCACCAACCACCAAAAATCAGATCCCATCACATACCCACAACAGCAACTCTAGACAAAGAAGCAGCAAATCACAGCCGCTCAAAGGCCACAACATTAACCCACTAGCCAAGCCCTTTAGTCAACCAACAAATCACTCTGTACCCCAACTTCATTTTTTTATTTCTTTTATAACCAGTCAGTACTCATACACAACAACACCACATTTTATAAACACTTGCATAGTCACTTCCATTTCCCCAACTGGACTAAACTAATCAAACCCTTTTCATTAACAAAATGACCACAAAACTTATGAGACCCACCACTTTCAGTCACAGTTCATATAGATGGTAAAAAAAAAAAGCTGACGATAATATGCATAACAACCTTTAAAGAAAATGGGGGCATTTACCTGCAACAACTGAGATGTTTTTCCCCTTATAGCGCTCAATAAACAAATCAATTGTGTCTTTAAACGCTTTGGGATCCAGCAATAGAGTTGTTATATCCTGAAACATGATACCTGCAAGAATATCCCATCACTTTCAATGAATAAATTAAAAATTGGATGCCAGAGTGCAAGCAGGAATAAAAACAAATATACCCTATGCATTTGGAAAAAACCAGAATTCTAGTGAAAATCAAAATGAGGGTTTAGAGAGAAACCTGGTTTGGGAAAATCGGGAACAACACGAATCTTGGATTGGATGCCATGGATACGAGGATCTTCATCTCTGGAAGCCGACATTGTATGAAATGGCGAATAACATAGAGAGAAAGGAGCAAAGACGATAGAAAAGAGACTGTAAAAAGTCTCTCTTCTCTTCAAATGAATTGAATTGCGCCTCCTCTAAGCTATAGGTAGCTAAGCTGTTCAAAATGACTAATAAAGGAAGAGAGAGAGACGCTAGGAGAGTGAGAGGGAGGGAGACGTTTTTATAGATTGAGAGAGGGAGAGAGAGAGAGAGGGCTCTCTGCACAAGAAAGGAAGGGAAAGAGGAAAGGAAATCTTTTGTATGGGATACGGACTAAATAGATGCATAATGA
>CAOJBJ010845002.1:0-16249 GCA_948291685.1 Euphorbia celastroides
CATATCTTTTCAATCCTTTCTCTAAATGCTTTTCCAAATATTGCTCGAATTTCTCCTCAAAAACCTCCATACTCGGGATGCTACTCTGCTCTACTGATTGAGTTATTTGAGGTTGAGCTTGTGAAACTGTCTGGACTCTAGCTTGCGTCTGAGTTGATCCAGCCGGTGGATTAGTCGGTGGGCTAGGAGGAATATTGATTCCTCCAGCTTGCAATAATTCCAGCACACCTTGCAACGTTGTAAGGAGAGTTGGGTTAATCTGCTGCGTAGCATGTGCTCCAGAGCTTCCGGCCCCAGCTGCCTGTTGAAAACTCCTTGGTGCCACTGGTTGTAGTACTGATGTTCGAGCCGGTTGAGCTATCACAATTGCTCCCACTGAGTTTTGGGGAGTAGAAAGGTTGTTAATCCTATTTGGGTCAACAACTGTCACACGCTCGGCAGCCAATGAAGGATCAATGCGATTATTTGCCTCATTCATTGCAGGTGCTTGCCAAAGAGACCGCCTCAATCGCTCTTGATCCTCAGCAGTTATCCCATACTATGCAGTTAGCTCCGCGATGGGATCCATAACCCCAGCCAACGATGGCGGTGGTGTTATGAATGTTGAAGGTGTTGCTTCACCACCAAGAAACAACGGCGGATCTAGCGCCGATGCACGAGTGGAGTTGCTGTGCTCCACGGATTCTTCACCATCACTTGCTTCGGAAAAGTGACCGTCAACTCTATCGTTGTTGCCCTCCTGCGCCATTATTGTCATCGAAAGGTTAGGGGATTCAAACTGTGTCTGAATTCAAAAACGATGGACTTCAAATCTCGGTAAACAATGAGATATGAGTCCACGCTCACCGCACCAATTGATGATTTTGTGATTAAAATCCTCTTCTAGCCACCGCAAGCTCTAACTCCGATCGCCATTAATCACCTATAAACACAAAGGTTAAGACCGGGGGGTGCCCTTTGGGGGACTCTCCGATGCCTAAGTCGGTAAAGGGTTTGAGAGGTGTAAGTTGCAGAGTAAAAGCTAGGGTTTTAGAATATCGTACCTCTTTACCTTAGGCTATTGGGTATTTATAAGCATTGATCTTCCCTTGTTTGGAAAATCCGAATCTCACTAGGATTCGGCTATTCAGACTCTTCTTCGCTTATTTCAGAGTTAGTTCCTCATTAGGACTCAATTAATGCCTTTTCCTTGCCGAACAAGGAAATTAGTATCCTTTACGGATTAGGAGTCTATGATGCTTAAACAATAAACTTCCTTTTTATTACGTCATTGGCTCAACTGACATGGCCGCCTTGAGCTGTCTCTTGTTATCTTTCACTTCCTGCTAAGCTTTATTTGGCGCTTCCTGATAAGCCACACTTAGCTTTGTTGAGGCGGTCGGCTAGCCGCCTGGACTTATTCAATTTGTGCTGATAATACTATCACTAGTTAATCAGTTTAGTGGTATAGGTGATGATGATTTGATTAAGCTTAATTCTCAATCATATTACCAATTTTGATTTAATAAAAATTCTGTTTATTAATTGACTTGTTAAGGTTAGAAGACCATTGGTATTAAATTTTGTTGAACAACTTTTTATTATAGTTCAATTAATTAGTGGAATAATCAACTTTTTCTAAGTTGAAATTTTTGTTCTATTTCCAAACATTTTGTTGGAGTTTCTGCTATATTGTTGGTTCTGGACCGATTGTTTTTAAATTGTTACTTAAAAAAAATTCTGCAACTTGTACGTAAATGTACACATGAAAAAGCTCAAGACAATGAAAAAAGGAGAAATGGGTTTGTTTGGGAATTAATGTGACACATTATTGACTAGAGGGCTAATGCAAGAATTATTTATAGAATAAGAAGTACACATATATAAATCCAAATAGAAAGTGCCAAATGTCACTCTCATTCTATTATTCATCCTTGATGTTAAGGAATTTCGATTGCGGTTGTCGTTAGTTAATACAGATAATTATTAGATGTCGTTGGTAATTTTTTGTTTCTAAAATTATAAACAAAAATCCAATGCCATTCCACGGGCCTCCAAAATATTTTTTTAAAAAACAATTATTATTATTAAAAAATTATTAAATATGTGAATTTTTAAGAGAGATTTGTATACTAACTTGAAATATTCATAACTAAATTTGGTTTAACATTCAGATTTTCTAAGAAATGTCAAATGTGGATGAATTTGGTAGTTACATAAAAAACAATTAAGATAAATTTTCCAATTTCATCCCATTTGCCACGGACTTGAGCGGACCTTGCGGACCGTGAATTTATTGCCCATGTCCGTACAATGTAAGCCAATTACTTTAGGATACTATCTAATTTATTTTTCCTATATGTTACCTTTTCATCTCATTTATTTTATAAGTTATTTTATACATAAAAAGGACAATGCTTTTGACTTGACATGAAATATTTTCGATATTAGGATACAATTTATAAGACATAGGCACTCCCGTTTTAACCCAATTATCTTTTAGTGCATATACATGTATATAATTTGAATTTCATTCAATTTTATTTTGTGAATACATAAATAAAAGTGAAGGGGTAGTTATGTCAGAGTAAGAAAAAGACAGGTCCTGAATTGCAATAGAGAACAGTGACTTTTTTTTTTAACTTATGAGTTATGACTCAGAAAAGAAATATCTTACGAAAGATACTAAAAAGTACAAAAGAATCTCAAACTCTCAATTTTCTACACACAACTCAATTATTTGACTTTTCTGTCCTGTTTTTTCACATACGTTATATTATTTAATTTGGCCCTTCAACTATTTTTTAATATATTAATAGTCCCGGAATTAGCAAAAACTACAATCTTATTTTTACTGAACTCACCTTTTTGCAACAGTCTTCATGTTTTGTCTTTCATATTTGTCTCGTTAACTGCTTGATAAAAATAATATGAAACAAAATAGCTTTCAACTTTTATTCTTTATGTCATGTTTATAATGCTAGTATAGTTTCGGTGGTCATTTGTAACTTTTTTTTAGATGTAAAAGATATCTGGAACAAAAGAAGTGTTTGATTATCGTTATTTTTTTTAAAAAAAAATTGGAGTGTCTTTAAGTTTCTTCGAAGGTTGTAGTTGTAGCAAGGCTTCCAGGCAGTTAAATTTTTTTAAGCTGCTCGACCGATCCTTTATATAACAGACCTATGTACAATTATCAATTTTAAACAATATACAAGTGACAAACTTTATAATTATTTTTTATTGGTTGGTTGATAAGTGTATCGTTATGAGTTCACTGAAATTTAAATATATCAAAAGATACAAGTTGTGCGAACATAAGTATAATACAAGATTATAACCAAATAATTTTTTTAAAAAGGCCACCTAAAACATTCAATCACATTAATTTTGTTCATTATTTTAGTTATTTTTTTTAAAAAAAAATTCGAATACCCTAATTTAGTGTAACTACTAATTATTTGCTTAACCTGAAAGGGATAAAGAGGCTTACAAAAATGAAGCCGAGCCGAGAGGAACACAAAAAATAAAAGGAAAAAGAAAAAGATGACGGCAGCTAAGTAACGGCGGGAGTTGTCCGTTAGCCTGTATCTTACCGGAGAAAAAGGAATCTTTTCTACTATGTTTTTTTTAGTATTTTATTTGGGCCCCACTTCTCACTCCTATTACTCTCTTTCAGTATTTATTTTTCTTATTAACATATTAAATACATTCTTTTTTCACAAATAATCTTCCGATTCAACAAAATTTTTAGAGCTTTTTTGGTTTAGAAAAAACTTCAAAAAATATTCTGTAGTTTCGTGTTTTACAAAAACATGTTTGTGGTTTATTTTTTTGTAAAAATATACTTTCTGGTTTCATAATTTTGTAAAAAAGACTAACCACAAGGCATATTTTTTAAAAATTACATTTTTGATAATGTTACACAAGTTATTTCAATAAACTTAACATTCATTTACTCTACCTATATTATTTGTGAATTATTTATCAAAAGTTGAGTAATTTTCGGATATATTTTATTTTATTATAATTTTTTAAAGTTATGATCGAATTTTAATTAAAATAAATACTAATACTTCTAAAAGAAATCTCAAATTTATCACTAATGTGTATTTTATTTTTATAAGGAAACCTACAAGATTTTACTTTAAAATTGAGAAGATTACCCTTTCAAGTGTGGTTTTAACATTTTGAAGAGTATGTTTTTTAAAAATTCTGAAACCACAAGACATGTTTTTGAAAAAAAATAAACCACACACATGTTTTTGCAAAAACATTAAACCACATGGTATGTTTTTGAAGTTTTTCCTTTGATTTATCACAGTTAGCCTGTGTTCTTTACATGTTATTTTCTATTTAGTTAAAATTCAGTTTCATTCAATTCTGTTTTATTAAATTTTTATTAAAAATTTATTAAATATCATTAAATTTCGATAACTAACGATAAGTTTGAAATACTTTTGAACATCATTTAATTTCCATTAATTTTATTCTGTTTTGAAATTTCCTATCTGGACCTGCCTAAGCCCTGCCTAGACGCTACTTTTGGCTCTACCGCTACATCTTGGGCTCCTAGGGCACTTTCAGGCCCTGAAACGAATTATAGCTGCCTAGGCTCTGCCTAGTCCGATTTATTCCGCCTAGGCTCCGCCTAATCTGATTTATTCCGTCTAGGTGCCGTCTAAATTAAACTTTAAAAGATTATATTTTTATAATAAATGTATTTTAAAGTTTTTCATCTACCAAAAGTAGCTTAGTTTGTCAAATTAAGGTTCATTTCGATCTTCTTATAATAAAATTTATTATTTTAAATATTGAAACGAAAAATAATTTACTTTATACCACGAATAAGAATGTTTCATTCTAAACACCTAAAATTTTTTAAAATGTAATTAATTATCAATTATTTTTTCATATTTTATTATGTCATAAGTCTATTATCAGTTAAATTTATATTTTTATTTATTAATAAATATTAAAATAATAAAACCGCCTTTGCATCGCCTAGGTCTCAGAAGCCACGACCGCCCGACTAGCGCCTAGCGCTTTTTAAAACCTTGGTCTCATATAAGTTTTAGTTTTATTAAATTTAAATACATTTCGATAAGTATCAAATAAGTTTCAGTCAACAACTTTCAAATGAGTTTCAGTTAAAGTTCAGTTCAATTCAATTATACTGTTAGCCGTTCAGTCCAAAATAAAAGAGCTTTACTGTTATTGTTAATTTTTCTTGATGATTTTATTTGAATAGTATAAAAAAACCTATTGTTAAGAATTTATAAGTATTGTTTAATAAATTCAAAATTGTAAAAGTTATGAGATGCGTGAGAGCAGAGTTAGAGAAAATAAGTGAAGTGGATAGTCAATTGGTACCAAATCATAATATGAAAATTCAAAAAAGATTCAGGGTCTATTTAATTGATATTGATTCTTATCCATAAT
The DNA here is from genome assembly GCA_948291685.1 of Euphorbia celastroides. Lineage (NCBI taxonomy): Eukaryota > Viridiplantae > Streptophyta > Magnoliopsida > Malpighiales > Euphorbiaceae > Euphorbia > Euphorbia celastroides. Next base: position 5,419 of record CAOJBJ010845002.1, read on the forward strand.
AATTAGTCCAAAGAACCATCTTAGTAATCATAGTTAATTGAACATTTGATACCAATAATGTAAAAAAGGGAATAATAGAGAATAGGGTTGTAATAAACTTTATCTGAGCTCAATTTGTTAATAAATCAAGCTAACCCTGAACTATTTGAGTCCCGGCTCAATAAAACTTATCTGAGCTCGATTTGTTAATAAATAAGTTTGTGTATGAACAAATTATTGGTTTGGTTGACAAGCTTATACAAAGGGCATACTTAGCTCGAAAAACCAGAAATAAACTTTGATACTCAAACCAGTTGTCATTATTAAATTTTCGATATAAAGCCATTAGTGCACAATTTCTGTTAATGTTTTTTTTAATAATTAATTAAACTTTGAAGAGACTGAGTTTTGAACTCAAAATCTCCAATCTACACATTTAAAGGTGTATCAATTGAGCTAACATCCAATTGATGTATATCATTTTTGTTTGATGCACAATAAAAAGATAACATACATTACATGTATGTATATGGTGCAAGATTTAGATACTTTAAAGAGATACAACATTTTAAACATATATAACTTCAATTTGCAAGGCCAAACTATGATTTCAAGTCCGAATCAAGCATTAAACTTGACTTGAGACCGAACCTCATATAAAGCTCGATTAAACTCGTTTTGAAGAAAACTCGAGCTTGTCGTAGGTCTTGTTCTTTTCAATTTACTTTTCATTCAGTTCAATTAAGTTAAGATTTATTAAATTTCAGTTCAGTTTAAATTCATTAAGTTTTGAATAACTTGCATTCAATTCATTCAATTTCTATAAATTTTTAATAAGAATAAATCTTATTAAATTTCGAACCATTTGAATCAAATTACAACAAGTTTCATTAATTACATTTTTTTTGTATCAATAAATTTCGTTCTGCTATCATTAAGTTTCAACTAAGTTTCAGTTCAATTCTATTCAATTTAGTTCAATCCAAAAGAACAAACCGAATTTTAAACACAATAAAAAGTTCAGCTCGACTCGATAGCATAGACCCAGCAAGACAATACCTGCAAATGGGCCAAATAGCATATCTATACATCATTTTCATGGAATTATAAGCAATTATATCACATGCTAAAAAACTAATAATTTATATATCCAACTACTCCACTTTTTGAAAAAAATAGTCAAACCCACCCTCCTTTTCTGGCTGGTATATTCAGATTTCAATTCCGAAAAATTTAGCAAAAATTCGACTATTTGCATTATTCAACCCCCACTTATGAAACACACCTCCATTCAACAAAAAGCTAACTAGAGAGGAAAAAGAAAAAGAAAATATAGATAGTTTATCCTTACTATTTTTATTTTGATTAGTTAAAGAAGCTGTAGATAGCTTATCCTTCTCAGCCAAGTGAAAATAAATCACTGAACAATTGTTTTGGTTCGGATGGATTATCGTGGTTAATAATTCTTTTATATTTGGTTGGGCTATAAAATTTGAGTATTTAGTACAGTGATAGTGATGTATCATGAATACAAGACAGGTAGCAGCTAATATATAAGAGGAGACATAATATTTGGATGGATGCATATATTATATAAACATAAACGGACCCACACTTTCAATTATAGTGTTGTTAACTGTACTTTTGGCATGATAAGATAACTCGAAACTTCGTGCATGAATAATTGTAAACTTGTATAAGAGAAAAATCAAGTTCGAGGATGAATTACTAACAAAATGACAGTCTATATGTGCTTCGTAATTTGTTACCTTTTAAATCTCCTTAAGAGTCACACACTAATACTGCCAAGTGCCAATGAAGTTTTTACAACATAAAACTTGAGAATTGAACAGCTTAGGGACCAAATAAGCATCAACACCATTGTATATTGGCTAAAGAGGTGACAGATTATACACACAAGAACAAATGACAAAAACTCAATACTACAATTATATATATATATATATATATATAAAACTCAATACTACCCAAGAATGGTACTTGGTATTTTCAACTGGGGCCCAATTTAATTTGTCATAATGGGCCCTGCCTGTTTCAAATTATTTTCTTCTAACCTTATGAAAAATAATAGAAGTTATGGTCAGACAAAATCTATAAAGTTGAACTTCTAGTTCAATTGATAGCATGTCATTCTGCTTTTGATATTTGGTTTTTTTTCAGATGATTTTTATCTAACTAATTTATGTGGGAAAAGATAAATCACCTTCTGGATCTGCCTATGAAGCAATGCCTTGCCTTTTAGCTTCATCAATGAAGTCGAAACACTCATCAAAGTACTGCTGCAAGTTTGTGTCTTCTCTATCGGCAACTGCATTGAAAAGGAAACTGTGAACTTATTGTGGTTTATGTACTACCACTTTCATATAATCTTTTTTGCAGAATTAAAATTCTCTACGTAGTCTTCATATCTTAGACAAATATTTGTATAGAAAAGGGAAGGGAAATATACCGGGAACATTTTTCTAAATCGAAAATCTCCCCATAGCTAGAAGTATAAGCTCAGTCTATGAGGGACAAAACAACATCTTTCATATTTCTATATAGGAACTTCTTCAATAACTAGACTTTTTTGTTGTAGTTTTATGTATTAATTGATTAGCTTCGATTAAGAGTAACATTGTATTCAATGGAACTATGTTTGACTTGAACGAAATAATCAATAGAAGGATTGCCTTTCTAATAGGCCGAGATAGTGCTCACCAGGTTAACAATCAACAAAGTATATATTATAACGATTTCAAAACATCACAGTTCGGGAGAAAAAATACGACCCATCCCAACAAAATTGACGCCATTTTTGGGGGAAGAAGTAAATATTTACCTCTCAACTTTTAAATGGTTCTCATTCCTTTTAAACTTATAAAAATACACAAATTTTTTTAAGAACAACACGTACCATCTATTAGAGTATATGTCTTACATATAAAATATTCCTAATTTCATCTTTTACTTTAAGAGTAACTATTTACTTATTATAAAAGTCAACCAATTACAAGCTTATGTTAAGAGAAACTAGTGTAAGTAGTGGTATATGTTAAACAATAATTAAAAACCATCACAATGTTGTACCCATAATGCGTTAGTGTAGATTTTTATGGCCATTGAGAGTGTTGGGCTTCATAGTTTGAGTGAACATATAAGTGAGGTTGAACCCATATAATCCAAATGGGATTTATAGCAAATGTACTCTTTTTTATTTTACTATTTACTTATATCCTTTTTTCTCATTGTTTTCAATTTAGTCCTTTTTTTCAGTATATCATAATTAGAGATGTTCATCGGGTAGGCCGGACCGGGCTTTTCATTAAAAATGTCAACCCAAGCCTGACCCAAGCCCATGATTTAAACTTCAGGCTCGGATCGGGCTTATGGAGTTAAACCCAAGCCCGGCCCATGGCCTGTCAATAATTTTATTTTATTTTTATTTTATTGTTAAATAAATTATGAAAAAAAAAATTTATATTTCAATATATAGTATAGTAAAATTTTCAAAAGTATAGTTAATAATCTAGTAAATTAGTATTAAAATAAACATATAAATTATTAAACATAATATAAAAATATAAAATAAATATATTTTTATTTGTCGGGCCGGACTCGGGTATTTATAAAAAACCCAAGCCCGGCCCATAGAATTTCGAGCTTTTGCGGGCTCGGGTCGGGTTTTATGTTAAAAGGCATATCCAAGCCCGTCCATTTTAAGCGGGCTCGGGTCGGGCCGGATGGGTAGCTCGGCTCGTGAACACCTCTAACCATAATTAGTATACTTTAGTATACGTTATACTAGTATAATTTTTTTGTATACCATAGTCAGTATACCAGGTATACTATTCAGATCTGACCGAAATCTCACCGGACCGTCGTCCCAAACTGCCGGCAAACCGACAGCGACCAGAAAACTCACTGGAAATCGATCTGTTACAATAAAACTCGCCGAAAAAATGACTGGAAAAAAGAAAACCAAAAATAGAAAACATAAGGCCGGTGTTTTTGACGAGATCTTGTCGGAAAACGACGATCTGGTGACAGAGCAGCCAAAAAAATCAAGAAAGAAACAGAGAAAAGACGTAGCAGACGAGATCTGGGGTCGGGGGCGATTTCGGGTGGTAGAATTGACAGTGGAGGATGGATCTGGCGGATCAGCGGCGACAGTTGGTAAAATGACCAGATTTCGGCGGTGATCGGTGAAAACGACGAGATCAATGGCAGCGGCGGTGAAAATGATGAGATCGACGACGGTGAAAACGACGAGATCGGCGGCAAATGCGGTGAAAACAACCAGATCGGTGGTAGCCACTGGTGAAAACGACCAAACGGCGGGGGCGACGGGATCCGACGACGGCAGCAGTGAAACGACGGAGGCGACAAAATCCGGCGGCAGTGGCAGGTGAAACGGCAGGGGTGACGGAATCTGACGGGACTGCTTCTCTCCTCTCACAATCACGCTTTCCCTTTTTTTGATGAAAAATCACGCTTTTCCTTTGTTTTGTTTAGGGTTTAGACATTTATTAATTGTAAAAAGGACATAACAAAAAAACCTAGGCCCTTTTTAAGACATTTCTTCATAAAATCGTAACACAAAACTAATTGACTTGTGTTAAGGCCCAATACACTCCATTTATATATCATTGTTTATCTTTGTTATTTTCGATGTGGGATAACCCAACATCTCCAACACCCCCCTTTAAGTGCAACTGGGCCTAGACCAGTTGCCACTTGACAAACATGCCTTGGCCTGTCTCCTCGAAGGCTCAAGGTTATTAACGGGTCTAGTTTTTCTTGTGGAACCAAACTCCATCAGGCTTTCAACACTAATCTAAGATCCTTTTGTCTGTCAGGCCTTTTCCTGTTCTGATACCATCAGGACCGAATCTATGTTGAGGGGAATGAGGTCCACGGAACCCACTCTTTTTTGAATTTTAGTATAATATTATATAAATTTTTTTATATGAACACAAAAAATATATATTATTGGACCCCTTCTACTTAATAACTTCTATTGAAAAAGCTTCTAATTGAAAACTGCCATAGAAAATGATAAATTTTAGCAATTAAATTAGTTATTTTTCATACTTTTTGTAATTAATTTCTGAAATTTATTATTGTTTATATTTTTTTATTAATTCGTCACTTTTAACTCAGCAAAATAAAGCTATAATTGAGTTTTTTTTCTAGTAATACATAATTACACAAATTTTAAAAATACATTTATAATATATTAATATTTAGACCACACATTGTAGAAGTTCTAGATTCATCACTGATATCATGTAGAATTTCCATAAACATCAAGAGTTTTGAGTTTGATAACTTAAGTAAGTATATAAATAAGGTTGAGCCTATATATATCCATTAGACTCCACTTATATACCATCCTTTATTTTTGTTACTAGGATAACCTAACATCTCCAAAAGTTAGTCATAACAAGTTGATCTGAATCATATGTGGTTCACTTTGATTTGTCAAAAATACCGGCTTCAGATCACACGGCAAAGGATTATAAAAGAATGTGTTGACTTTGACATTAGGGCATGAATTTCATCTGGATTGATTTATTAATTTAAGTTATGTTATTGATTTGGATGATTCTTTTGCTTGTACGGACTGTATTTCATTCACTGATTCACATAATCATTAAGTGTTTAGTATAGTCTTTTACTCAATCAAATTTTTTTGACAAGGGAATTATTACGTAATTTGTGTCATATATTGTCAACTTCTTTTTCTGTGAATTTTTTTCCTAGTTTTGTGTAAAAAAAAAAATCTCTTGTTCCCGTTTTCCTGTCCCCTTTTATATCTCTCATTAACTTTTTGACATGTAACAACCACATAAGAAAGAGAAATAAAAAGTTAAGAAAGAAAAATTAACAAATAGGAGAGAGGGTGTGAACATGGATCACATGTCAAACAATAAGTGAGAGACATAGAAAGGGACAGGGGAACGGAGACAAGTGATTTTTTTTTTCAGTTTGTGCTTTGCTTTGCGGGGTTCTAGCCCTATTTTCCGTAACTTATTTAAAGGTATAAAACTTTTATTATCTTGTTTTGCTTTCATTGCAGAAATTTCTCATGTTTTCTTAGTTATCTTACAAATCTAATTTCTTAACAAATATAACATACTAGAGTTTTTGAGAAAAATTAATCTATCTTGTCATATTTTATTTTCTATACTCTTACCAATTGAGCTATTTTTTCTTTGTAAAAACTTTGGCATAATGATATACCGAATTATAGCTCAGTCCGTTAACTTAACATCCTATATTATTTAGACATGGTGTTTATCAAATGGTTTCATACCTTCTATTCGCTTTGGTTCGATAGAAATAGTGAGTTCTCTCAAATGCTTTAAATTAAATTAGGACACACATATATCCCATTTCCTGCTATTTTTTACTCTTAAGTCATTCGTTAAAAAACCATTATCAAATTTATAACAAAAGAAATATTATTATTAACATCATTATAGACATCGAAGGTACAAGTTCACAAGCTTCCCATTATTCTTGACAAATACAAAAACACAAATTCATAAACCATTCATAATCCATCTAAGCACTCGAACTAAAATCAAAATTAGCACAAGTAGTTTGTCTAAATAGAAGCGAAGAACTAAACCCTAGCTTCGAAGTAGCAAGATCAAACTCCAACAAATTATCCTCCAACTGATGCCCTCCAATAACTATCGAGTTCATGTTCTCCGAGCTACCACCGTCAACAAATGCAACACAAATCACATCCTTTGCAACTTCCACCATTGAATTCAACCCGAAAATCCTCCAATAAACATCACTACTCTGTAACACCAAATCTACAGCAGGAACTGCGGGCCCCACCCGAGTTCCTGCTATAAACGTTGAGTTATAACACAAACCAAACGGCGCAACGGCTGGAACTCGAGGCACGTGAGCTAACTCTTTGGCAAAAGTGTCTATAAAAGCATTATAAATTGCACTATGCATTACGGTGTACGGTTGAACCGTACTAATCTTGGTTCCTCCAAAGCCTCTTTCATTTATTTTCAACAATTTTGTATTTAACGGAACGGTGCTTCCATTAATTTTAATCGATTTTACTCCGATGAAATACTCGGGCGAAGGGTCAGCTTCAAAATGGGCTTTACCCGGGTTAACCCGGTTAAGAATCAACGGAGTGTAAACCAAGGATTCACCAACATCAATATTCGGTTGCAAAACATAAGGCCCATTGCCAAGCCAAACGACGCCGATTTTACCACCCAAACAAATAGCAAACTTCCTATTAAAACTGAAAGTAGAAGCCATTTGGTTAGGAAGTGAAATCCTATTCCAACCAAGCCCAACCACTCCCTTGACCCCACTAGCAAGACCCTCAAGCATAGAACTAATAGCGCAAGTAAAAATAAACCTCGGAGCCGTAACGGGTCGACCCGAACCCGACCCGTTACTCGACCGAACCGAAACCACATCCTGGCCAATCTCGGCATTGACAAAGATGGTTCCGGTGATGGGATTATCGGCTAAGAAGCCACACGAGTCGGTGTGGCAACCTGGGACATTAGGGGGTATAAAGCATTGGGTGCAACCGGTTAACCGGCTCGGGGCCTTGCACTGGGCCGACCCGCAACGAGCGTGATTGTAGGTGGAGGAGGTGTAGCCATTTTCGCAGTCGGTCCATAGGCATGGACCGCTGAGGTCTAGGGTTAGTTGGACCGGGACTAGAGGGGTCCTTTGGTGGATTGTGGTTAGGTATTGTCTTGTGGTTGGGTCTTTTGTTATGGGGAGGATTAGGGTTTTTGGCCTAAATGAGGGTTGGGAGGAAATGGAAAGTGGGTTGATAAACAAGAGGAAGAGGAAAATGGTGAAGTTGGAGAGTGGAAATGGAGCCATTTGAGCTTTGGGTGATTGAGATTGTGTGTGATTTTTGAGGGATTTATTGGCTTTTCATCCAGCTGGCCTTTTTGACTTTAAAATTTTTATAAAATATTTTTTTTGTCCATTCGGATGATTGGAGTTTTGTCTTGATTACATACAGATATGATTCGATTCGTATGTTTAGTTTTTTCGAGTATAAGGGACATTTTATATTAAATATGTTGATTACGGAGTTTGAATTCAAAACCTTATTTTCTCATAAGATGTAGTGGCCACCAAACTAAGTCTAGTGATAATTCGAGTCGTGTGTTTAGCCACAGTGAGTGAGTTTTTTAGTAGGATTTTTCTGTATTTGTGAAGCTTGATCTTAAAACTTTACTTAAACTATATTAAAACACTTACCACTTGGGCCGATTTATTAATTGAATTTTTTTAATAATTGTTAAAGTTTGATTTTAAGGTGTTTTTGACTTTGTTTTTGTCAAAGGAAATCAAATAATAGGGGCCGTTTACTTTGATTGTTTTTCTATTTTGAACACAGAAAGCAAATCTGGTGATCAACAATTGACAAATCCAGCTGCCACGATAATTTCTTTACTGAATTGTGAAAGGAAAGGATAAGGATTAGCTCGATTTCACAATCAATAGCACATATAGTATTAGGAAAAAAATATTAAGAGTAAAAGAGATTAATACAATATAAGATCACAAACACTATCTTTCACGAGAAGTAGTACTGTTAGAATTAATTAATATTGTTTCGTAGCACTGAAATGGGAAAGAAAAATGGCAACCAAAACGAAAAACAAACTGGCAAACGCCACATACAACTAAATTCAAATTTGTTAGTGTTTTTGGAAAGGTGTTTCATAAGAGAATTCAATTCAATTGAATTTATTTTCATCAATTCTCTTATTTGAAACAAGAAAATATGGAAAGAAAATGAATTGATATAAGAATTAGTTTCTTGCAAATGTGCTAATAACAAAACATTTAGCGGAAATGCTTGTCATGTAACTGTATTACTCAAACATTTAAGCTTACTATAGTATTTATATTATTCTCGACACTCATCCACACTCGAACGCTCTTTGGGATTGAAGCGAGTACAACACACGCTCACTCTAACATGTGTTGAAATTCAACTCAACAAATGGAACTATCAGGATTCGATCCTCGACCTTTAGGTCAACGAGGCTTTACTATGTCGTTCAACCGTTTACACAAAATTTTAAGTTGTCATGTAAGATCTAATCTTAGTATTTATATTATTTTTAACTCGGGGTTTTATGTAGCTACTTTTATACATAACTCAACTAGTGGTAGTTATTAAGAAAAGGCCAGAGTAGTAAAATGAAGGAAATGAGGGTTGAAAATGTACTTGGTTACATCTATCTTATTGAGCAAGGTTTTTTTAAGCAAAATAATGATTTGGGATTATAATTAAAAGAAGATACAATATGATTTTCTTGGATGTTTTAGCAAGGTCCTTGAAACTCTATTTTCATCTAACGGCTGAGCATTAATGTCATATTTAATGTCATATTAACTAAATAGGAGTACTTTTTAATCTTAATTAAATACTCTTTCATTAATTCTAAATCCTTAAATAGAAAAGGACCTGATCTTTTGTATAGATTCTCGATTTTCTTATGGAGCCAGATGGCATTTTTTCCACCTCAACCAAATTAAGTTGTCAACGCGCAATTACATGTGGAAATTTGTTGGTCAAACACCCTTTGGTTTGAGTAAAAAACTACTCTCAACTCTTAATGATGATGTAAATGAAATACAGTCCGTACAAGCAAACGAGATCTCAATTAATAAATCAATTATCCAAATCAGATATCAGAACTTAAATTAATTATCCATACAGATGGAATTAAAAGCCCTAAGGTCAAAGTAAAAAATTCTATTTATAAATAATAATTCTTTGCCGTGTGATCTGCGGCCACCATTTTTGACAAATCAAATTGCACCACACATGATCCACTTCTACATTTGGAATGGTTTCATACTTTCACTATTACTAATAGCTATTATTTCCAAAATAATTAAATGTGGCTAGCTATTTAATTTTAATGGAAACTTCGAAAACATATCATCTAGTTTCATGTTTTTGTAAAAATATACATGTGGTTTATTTTTTTTACAAAAACATACCCTGTGATTTCATAATTTTACAAAAAAAAGGCTAATCACAAGGTATGTTTTTGAAAAAATTACATTTTTTTATAATGTTACACAAGTTATTTCGATAAACTTAACATTCATTTACTCTACCTATATTATTTGTGAATTATTTATCAAAATTTAAATAATTTTCGGAAATGTTTCATTTTATTATAATTTCTTAAAGTTAGGATCGACTTTTAATTAAAATAAATACCAATACTTCTAAAAAAAATCTCAAATTTATCACCAATGCGTATTTTATTTTTATAAAGAAACCTACGAAATTTTACTTCAAAATGAAGAAGATTACCCTTTCAAATGTGGTTTTAACATTTTAAAAAACATGTTTTTGCTAAATTCTAAAATCACAAAACATGTTTTTGAAAGAAAATAAACCACATGCATGTTTTTGCAAAAACTCGAAACCACATGGCATGTTTTTGAAGTTTTCCCTAATTTTATTTATTTCTCTATTGTTTCATGAACTTAGTGAACTTATAGCTAGTCCCAAAATTTTCCTCTAATTAAGGGTAACAAGACACCTATAGCCATTGATATGTATTTTTCAAGGGAAAACTTGTATAATATTATATGTGTATGGCAAGTAGTGATGGATCCAGGAATTTGGAGAAGGGGGAGTGACTTCATTAGTAAATTTTTATTCATCCAATGAGATTCAAGTAGAAAACATCAAAACAGCAAGAACCAAACACTAAGAAACCATCAATAAAAATGTGTGCACATTGCTGGGACATAAAACTGAATGCAAGTTTAGAGAAAAGCTTACATCATCATCCGAATCACT
>CAOJBJ010845198.1:0-10325 GCA_948291685.1 Euphorbia celastroides
GGCCCAACCTCAACGTTACTTACAATGTCGAATTTTGGGCTTGAAACGGTCTTGAGGTCGTGCCTATTGTACCCAAACATTGGTCATGGGACACGTACATATTATTCTAACAAATTTGTAGTGAAGTAAATAGATAAAAAAATAAAATTGTGTGTGTGTTAGGATTTATTGTAATGAACTCTAAAACTTCAATATAGTAAACTAAAAAAATTCAAAATAATTGCACCTGATTCTGTTCAATTTAAGGATTTGGTGTACGTTTTGAAATAATTAATAGATTAACTATTGTTTACCCATAGGTTTGTCTTATATTTTTTCTTTAAGGGTATTGATCTCAGAGAGATTAGGATTATTGATGTTTTATTTGGGGACACATACACTAATTAACGGCTGTTCACTCTGCTCTGTATTCTTTTTAAAACGGGAAGAATTCACAATAGAGATTTCATTTTTTTTGTTTGGGTTATCAAATTTCACAATAAAAATAAATTTTTCTCTTAGCGAGTGAATATATGTCTATGAGGTAAGAACTCGTTTGTTTGCAGGAAAATATTATGCAAGGAAAAATATTATGTAAGAGAAAATATTGTATTGAGAAAAAAAATTATTTTTTTGTGTTTGTAAATAATTGGAAAATAATTTCTAGTGTTTGGCTTTCACTGGAAAATATTTTTCACCACCAAAATTTTCAATATATGACTATATTTATTTAGTTATAACTTTAATATCCACAAACATATATTCATAAAATGAATAAAATTAAAGAAAAAAGTTACAAATAAACTTAAATCATAATACGTGTTCTATATATGATGGTTTTTCAAACATTTAATTGCTATTGAGCTAGAAAGAATATTGATAATATGGCACATTGCTATTTCTCTCTAACCTTCTGATCTCTACAATCAAGCACCTACCCTTAGCCTATTACTTCTATTCTATCTCAATTGACCATTGATAAAAGTTCCAATAATAAAAGAGTACCCAAAACCTGTTGATTTTGGCTCTAAAACTTTGAATATTTAAAGAATACAAAGCTCACAAAAACTAATCACCGAAGTCGGTGGATAAGAAGCCAAAATTCATTGAACAGAGCCTTCCAAAAAGTGATTTCTCAACGTTCAAACACAAAAACAAGATTCATAATTATTAAAACAATCAAGCATCGATCAAAATCAGTAAATAGAAATAAACAATAAATAAGAAAGTAACTTAAAATCCAGACAATAAATAAGAAATAAACAATAAACAATCCCGTTTTATTTTGGTGAAAATATTTACCATGTTTTTCATTATATTTTACAGTTGATTAATAAAATATTTTTTATTGACTAATTTTTTAAAACAAAACAAACACTATAAAATCAAGAAAATATTTCCAGCACAATATTTTCTTGAAAACAAACAAGACCTTCATTATACTAAACAAAACATATTAATCCACCAATTTATCAACAAATGGATCTTGAATCAAACGAACAATTCATTTCAAGTGGAAACAATAGAATAAAATATGTACACATAAATGATCCTATAATCCCACTAATATAGGCACAAATTAATCCACTAAATTAGCTCATCTATAGACTTATTGCACAAACAAATCATCACCAAATAGGTAAAGAATTCTCTCAACCGCCCAACTAGGCTCACTCTTAACCCAACTCGGACTCTGCGAACTCGTCAAGAGTGGGGCCCTGCACAGTGGACACGTCTTATGATTCTCATCATGATCATCATGATCCACCCATCTATCAATGCACTCTCTGTGGAACACGTGGCAGCAGTTCCTCAACTCTCTCACTTCATCACGGTCGTCCAATTGCCCCAAGCACACCGCACACGTGTCGGAAGCTGATGGGATCCTGTGGCTGATGTCGCCGAACGTGGTCAAGATCAGACCGTCCCTGATCTGCTGCGTAGAGGGGAGAGGCTGAGATTGGTGTAGAGAATCATTTCCTGAATGGGCTCTGTTTCTGGATCTCAAAGCCCATGATAAAGCCCATCTTAGAACTGCTAAAATGACAGCTGCTTTGTATAAGAGATGGGTGACAATTAAGTCTGATTCTTCTATGAAAAAACTCATTTTTTGAAGAACAATTTAAGAACAGAGAATTTGCGGAAATTGAAATTGAAGAAGAAGCAGAAGGAAAGGGGGGAGAATGAAAGGGGAAGTGAGGTTCCTTTTAAAGGCAAGAGTGAGAGTGTGGGGTCAATTGCTTTTCGTTTATTGTGTCATTTTTTATTTTTTTTTTAATAAGTGGGGGTATAAAGAGAGGCTACTAATTCTAGTGATTAGGTCACTATCATGTGCTAAAGTCGGTGGTTTAGTAATTTAACTAAGCTTTTTAATTTTGGTTTTTTGTTTAATTAATGGTATTGACTGATGATTCACTTGGCATTGGCTGTATTATATTATAACATACCCTGTACTTTATGATGTATTATTTCTGGGTAAAAGACATTAAAGTTAACTGTAAAACTATGACGACTTTGTTTTTTTAAAATTAATCTTATTTTATCCTTTATCATCACTGGACTTGTGAGATGAAATTCAATCCAATGATGATGGTGACAGAGTAAAGAAAAAACAAAATCATCATAAAATATGTTTAAAGTTAAAATTTAATATTAAAAAATTTAATAATTTAATTAATAATTACTAGTAATTAATTAGAATACTATTACTAATATTCTATTAGTAGAAAAAAAATTCAGAATCATACGGTTACGATCGATCTAAACCAACCCATTATGCATACGATTCAAGATGCCAACTATTAAACAATTTATTAGAAACACAAGACAATCAATTAGAAATGTTACCAAATCCCCCACTCTCGAGGGATGCCCTCAAAAGCCATTTTTATAAACTCTTAATATAAACTGATTTGATCAGCTTAAAGCAAGGGTAATTTTTTTTTTGTTTGCTTTATTTGGATTTAAGTGGATCCATATGTGAACGAAAATTAGCAATTGTTCCTGGAAAAGGTAAAGATGAAAGTAGAAATTTAAGGAACAATATTTACTTTATATTGCTTTATAATATTTTGTTGGTATTAATGAATGACAACTTGGCCATTAAGCCAAATCAAATATGGGAAATGCCTCTCAATTCGAGGGAAAAGGCATTATCAAGACCAACTTTGACAAAGTGAGTTGCTTTGAGATAAATCTTTTCTTTTTGCTTTGAGATTTATAACGTCATTTTTCATATAAAAAGGAAAAAGAAAAAAAGTTGAGGAAGAGTTAAAGATTTATCTTTCACTCTCTTTTCGGTGCAAATCTTGGTATTTTTCATCAAATTAGTTTTTAAAATACTGCGACTCAAAAAAATAAGTATGATTGTTTATCTCCACTTTTTTTTTGGTAAACTGTTTATCTCCACCTATAAATGTAGACAAAGTCATGCATACTTTGTAAAAATGAAGTAAGCATAATCTATACTATTTATATATACTTTTTTTTTGTGATATTTACAAGTATTGCTATTAAAACTTAGTCACAGTTAAAACCTTCAATCCTTCTCAATAAATATATTTGGTGAAATTTAAATTATTATTTTATTCCCATGATCCGCCTACATTGCCGACCAAATTTCAATGACATATATACTTATTTAACTGCTTTGCAAAAATGTCAGTATGAATTGGGAGTAATTTTTCCAACCTCTAGTTGTATACTTGTATTATTTCTAAAATTTGTAGTAAACGAGTAAAAACAAATATTCAGTTTCGTGACTAATGAAAATTTAAGCAATTTGGGCACATGGTATTTAGCAACTTTTGACGTGTAATCCACGTTTGATAATGCAAATCATGCATTGACGCGTTTGAAGAAACAAAGGGCAAAATTGAGAAGCTGCAACGTCACCTTACCACTAAACAGTAAGCAGGTAAGAAAATTGAAAAAAGGAATATGAGCACTAAATTATATCCAAAGACGCTCATCCCTTCTTTTTAACTTTACCTGATATTCATTAAATTAAAAGAAACTTCTTATTTTACCTGGAATGTAATTCAAACATGTAATTTTAAATATTTATAAATTTCATCTTAATCATTAAATCAAGACTTTAATTTTCAAAAATGTTCTTACTTTATCGTTACGGTTAGTTGTTACTGTAGTTGATAACTTTTGTCATCGTTATTAAATAATTGCTTCAAATTGTTTAATTAGGTGCTGTCCCAAACAATTCTACTCACAAACTTCACAAAAACAACATATTTTAATTTTTAACAAAATGCTTTAAATTTACATGGACTTATTAAAGTCAATTTAATATTGTTTTAATAAAACTAAAATTTATTATCATAAAAAAGGGTAAAAAATGAACCTTTTTCGAATAACCTAAAAAGTAATCTCAAATTTGAAACTATAATTTATGACAAGAAAGCCGTACAAAAGAGAAAGCCTTGGAGTAGTTTGCATGAGAAAGTGACTTTCATTTTCACACGTAGAAGTGATAAATGACAGCATTCCACATGTAAAATCCACTAATCCTTGTCAGATTCAACAAATTCTTCCCCACAATTTTGATTTTTCATACCAAGGATAAACAAATGTTTGTACCTAAAAGTAGTCAATAACACCTCATAATCCAACCCAGTCTTCTTTCTACAAAAGAAGGTCAAATTTAATATCTCAATAGGACCCCTAATCAGCTAAATTAATATTATAACAAAAGAAAAAGATGCATGGTGATGCAATAACCATGCCGTTTTTTCTGCTATTTTATGAGCCGTTAATTCAAGTGAGTTATGGTTATGTTAAAGGAGATTCCAAACGCCCAGTTTCCGATGGAAAACACTTATTTCATAGCCCGTTTGGAATTGCTTTCCCAGAATGTTTTATCTCAAAGCTTCACTTCGAGGCTTACCGTAAGGCGTAAGAGCAGCATTTTACAGTTCTCAAATTATTAGTATAATGAACCAAAATGTATTGTTCAAATCCAAAATATAATGTTTCGATCATGAAAAGTTTGTAACACAAACTTTAGGGACAACAAATCTCACAACAATCTCAAACAAGCCCTAACTATGAAATTAAACAGATATCATTCATCAAGATTAAGATATTCTAAACACTAGACTCCCAGTATAATTTCCCTACATAACGACAAGTGTTTAAATAGATTTGAAGTATGATTATACACATAAAATGAAACTATGGAATAAGTATAATTTATAAGCAAGAAAAGGATATCAGGAATCAAGGCTGTGACCAGTTAAGCTAAAATAGAAGTTCAAAAAAAAGCAATTATTGCAGATGACGAAAGAAGATATTGTATATGTAAGAAAAAAAGAATGTGGGACTCAAACTGGTAAACTATCAATCAATTTTGTAGATGACTCTATCACTACATATAAAAAAAAGAAGGCCCAAAGTGTGGAATAATCTTATCTATGATTCTATCTATAAGCTTGTGCCCCTCAGCATCACACTTACGTTTGCTGATGCTAATATCCTCTTTCATAAAAGCTATAAAGCATTTGCAACAAAGTGAATTTGAAAGCTCTATTACTGTGCCCAAAAGCATAATGCCTCTCACTGATAATTCCAGACCGACTCGGAAAACTAGAGACAGTCTCGCCTTTTCAAGTTTCGAAAGGTTAAAATCTAAACCAAACACTTGGACAAGAAGTTATTTACCCTTACACAAAGAAGGTTTTCTGATAAAGTAGAGTTATTGTTAAGGGTTTGCTAAGGGTATCTTTTGACCCTACCATGCTATGCCTTCCCTATTCCAAAATCTCATAAGCTGCTAAAGCCGGTTGAGAATAACTTGTTACAGTTGGTGGAAAAAAAAAAATTAGCCTGTTTTATATTCTTATTAATTCCTAATTTCAATCTCTAATTCAAACAACAATTCACCTTAAAGCATAAAAAACAATTTGTTATAATATAATTTCAATTGTAATTTTTTTTAAAAAAAAACTTATGTTATGGATATTGGCGTTTTTGCGTGCCTATACACTGGCATTCGGCCAAATGCCAGTGCATTCACCGAACGTCAGTACAGTGCGACAGGCGTTTCTCCCGAACGCCAGCACCAATTTTTTAAGAAATTTCTCTTTATGAGGGCGTTATTGTCTTTTCCACCACCAACCGACTATGTTAAGTAATTCCTGATTGTCCTAAGCAATTCAGTAATAATATGTTCCCAATCAGAGTTCATATAGGTAAAGAAAGATAAACAGAAAAGGATCTTTTATTTTAATTTCTTGAAAAAGAGTAGCATTAACAAGTTATTATACAAAGCAATAAATAAAAAGCTTTAACACAAAAGAGGAATTAAAAACCTTCCATGTGCAGCAGGTTGAAGACGAAGAGGATGAATCTGCTTTGAAATGAAGATATGTGGACCCCACTGCCCATGTTCTCCCATTTTCCTTTTCATCTTGAATTGCAAAGTCAAGTGGAGTTTCCCCTACAGAAAAGGAAGTTCATTATACAGAAAAGGTATCTTGTGTTTACCTACTTCATGTGACATTGTTTGCCAACACACTTTAAGTCCACCATATCTTTAAACAAGTTTAGTACTAACAGAAACTGCTTTTAGGTTGGAGAACTAATATTGCATTGTATGCCAACACCACAAGATTCACTGGTCCCACCAAGATACAACAACCTGTGAGGATCTCAAACTGTTTGATCATACTTTTCAGAAAACCCTTAATAATGTTCCTACTTTATAAATTTATTCCAGCTTCATTGCATGAATTTGTGAAAAATATTCAAAGAAATCAAACAAGGGTTTGTGATCATATGTCAGGGGATTTTCCTCCATTAACCAAACAATTCATTGAAACAAGACACTACAACATACCTTTTGCAATCCTATAGCTCAGGCTTTATCCAGATTCCATGAGGATGAAAACTATATCGATGTGGTTAAAAAATGCAGCCTACACACAGTTATTTCTCTATTTAGTTCCATGTCTTTTCCACACGTAAAGCACAATATGCATTCGAAATCAGATATCGAAAAGTATAAGAAAATCCTCACCAAATGTAGTACAGAGAGCCCTTGCTTGTCATGGTAATTTGCACCTACACCCCGCCCATATAAAACCGATTTATTGTGATTTCCAGCAGCAATCCTGCAATGAATATAAAATATACCACAGACAGTAGCTTTTTGACTGCAGCGGCAGCTCTTCATTGTTTCCCTCAACCCCTAAGCATGAATATACTAAAAACATATAAAACAACTCAGTGACAAAATTTTTTTTTCCAAATATAAACACGCATAACTATCTAAAATAAGTATACCTCTTCCATTTACTTCATAATTCCTCTCAGGTACATCTTTATTATCATTTGTTGTTTGGCCAGGATTGAACAAAGAACTGCAAATTTTGCAAATCAATGGTTCAATATTAAATTTAGAACAATGAAAAGTGCTGATATTGAAAAGCAACAAAAAATAAGTAGAGCCGAAGGAGATGAATGTGAAAAATGAATATTGTTTGCGGTGAAGTCATGATCATGGAAAATAAATTCAAGCCAACCGCGAATAAAGCATAAACAAATTCAAGGAAACCACAATGTTCAGTTTTAGCTTCGATAAACAAACCAAAAAATATCACCTTCAAATCATCTTTGGAACAAATGAAGTCATACCAAACTCCAGAATAAGAAATCTATGATTCAGATATGAAATAACATCGATAGCTGATATTGATCAGCAGGACCAGATTTTATTCCATATATTGCACATGCATTGATATTCTGATTGAAAGCTAAGCATTTAACATATTATTTAACAAAACTGTATTATATTGAACACGGCAAGGAAGAAAAGAACTTAAACATCCAAAGCGTGTACCTAGATCTACTTTAAAGTGGAACCCCTATTCTCAGGAATAGAATCTGGTGTTTTTGGCAATGGATTTGGGTGAGAGATACTAGTAGAAGGGGATTTCATCTGCCAAATAAGAGATATAAGTATGTTACAATCATGTACTGCAAAGCATTTGAACTTATTGAAGAGAATTCACTTGCAAAGGCCACGCGTCTGTCATAAGAGCTGGAGCCTTACATCTGCATAGCAGCATTCCGCATTTACATTCTACGGTACTAATAGTAGAGCGCAGTTAAACAGTTTTTAAGTCTGTTACTGCACAAATGTCTAATTTAGAAACTTCATTTGTTACATTGTTGACTGCAGTTGGGATATCCTTTGAATAAACTTTTCCTGATTTAAATCACAAATAGAATGCACAAATTTTTCTGGAAAATCAAATATAAGCTCTTATAACATGAATAACAAAGGGAGGAGGGGCACGATCAAATAAAGGTAATTGAAATTAATACAGATACAAGGAAATCTCTGAAATAAAGTGAGTTTAGGTTTCCAAAAGTAAAACAGAGCATGGAAACGTTAGTATCAAGGAGTTTTTGTTCACAAAATGGAGCTGAATAATACGACATAAATTAGTCTACCATATTATGGCTAGGTTGCCTGCATAGAAAGTTTTCTCATGTTTAAGACAAGTACATGCCGCCGATGCATAAAAAAATGTGGAAAGAAAGTAAGTCAGCGGTCTCCTTGAGAAATAATAAACTTTCAAAAATAAAAAAATTGGTTCTTTTGAAAGGACATTCTATTGACATTGACTTCCATCGTCTAAAGTGATTTTCTTCGGAATTTAAGTTGCTTTTGTGACAATGCCATCATCTTGATTTAGAAAAAGACTGCTTACTCTCCAGATGAAACTAGAAAATTCTCAAGCTACAGTTCTTCTGTTTCACTTCAACCAAATCTAAAATCCATCCACCAGTCGAGACCATTATTTTATAGCCCGCTGACTTTAGTTACATCTTACATGACAAGCAGCTGACAGTCTAATGATGTGAAGAAAAAGATCAAGGTCATATATCCCGAGTAATCAATGCCATGTTTTTTATACTACCACAATCAACGACCAACCTTAATCCCATGTGCTAGCCGCTAGGTGAAGCCGGCTATATGGATCATGCTACCACCAAATAACAAATTATTTATCTTCCAAGAGCAGAATATTCTGATATCAAACCTACGAGCAAGAGTTCTTATTTTAAGAGTAAACAAAGACCAAATCAAGAGCATACTTTAGCATAGTAAATGATCGCTGGCTTTGTGCTAGACCCTATAGTCTCACTCCAACATCATCCACTTTCTTTTGATATCGAGGGATATGCACTTCAAACTCAATTTAATTCCTTCACGAAGCTCTAGTAAGGCCCAATCTCTACCAATATTATCAAAGCCAAATCCAGCTTCTTTTTTTAACAATCTCAAACTAAAAAAGCAAATAAACTCCAATTCTAGAGCTCCACCACAGCTTCTCCCGTAAATAGCAAATAAAAGCACTGTTCATAACAGTTCTACTATAGGGAGGGATGCATTGAGTTCTTTCATGCTCAAAGTTTTACATCACTACCAGTTCAGCACCAATGCCGCAAATTGAAAACAATAACTTTAGGTTCTGAGAATGCTCACTTGATCAGAAAGTTCATCTCATTCACTCTATTCACAAACACACGATCATTCAATTGTGTTACTTTTTCCTAATCATTGAACTTGAGATATGCAAAACACTTCTAAAAGAATCAATTCATGTTTTGAGCATAGAAATTTCATCCTCACAAATATCAACACAACACTTACAAATGATACAATGGCACATGTCAAAATGCTCAGGAACTTGTAACTGGATCACATTCATTGTGAACAACCGAATAACATGATAGGCATTTAGTTTCTAAAAGTCAAAGGCCAACTACCTAGAAGAGACAAAGACTCAAGAAGCAAAGTTTACCGTCTTAAGACAGTCTGCACAAACTCTGACAGCAGCACGGACGCTGAATTGTGGCAGAGGCTGCATTCAGAAATGGACAGAAAGGAGGCAGTTCATAATTAAAATCCATTCAACAACTGTAATAACGGTATAAGAATCATATACAGGAAGAAAACAGCCATAACATTTGACTTGAGGAATGTTCATGGCACAACGGCCTTACAATATTACAAAACCGAGAAGCGGACCGAACAACTTAGGTCAAATCAAGGAGAGTGATCTAACAAAGGATCCGTAAATGGAAATCGACTTTTGAAATTGAGGAATTTCGCTTAATCATAAAAGAGGAAGAGTAATTACTCTACGCCGGAAAGTGCTGAAGCTGCATTTGCAGAAGTCACAGCGATCAGCTTCTCGAATAGGCGGAGGCTCCGATGCCATCCCAATCAGACAACCAACCCAACTTCACCGGCTGCCGCCGATCACGAAAGATAACAAATGGAAGAAATACCCGAAGACGGGAGTCAGAATTCAGAATCC
>CAOJBJ010845273.1:0-10659 GCA_948291685.1 Euphorbia celastroides
GAATTTTGCCGTCTACATCTTAGGTCCAATTAAGCTTATCGTTCGGCACAAACACTTTGTCAGTTTAAGAAATAAAATTAATTAAAATATCGCGGTTAGCCTTGTGAAATACGGGGTTCTAGGTAAAAAGCATACGTGTCAGTTTTTCCATTTCATGAACGGATCTAGTGGTACCAATTTGTGGGTTAGGTTGGGTGGTTTGAACTAGTTCGATCGTTACAGTTGATCAATTTGTGGGTTAGGTTGGGTGGTTTGTAATCATACTTTGTATGAAGCTTAAGATACATATGAATATAGTTTTCTTTTATGTTTTGATCCAATTTATTGCTCATATTTTCTTTTGCATATAATTTATTGGGAAATGCCATAATTAGCCGATTGCAAACTTGAATTTTATAGTTCCTTTTAACCTCCTCAACTTGGCAAAACAAATGCACTAGATTGCCGCTGTAATGTTCAAATATGTCAACTTTTTGGTTCTCTAGCCAACCAAGAATTCGTGAAAGGGGCAATTTGGTGCATTTTTGACAAATTTAGGGTGCTATGAGAAGCAATAAGAATTTTAAGGCGACAGTTGGCAAAATGTGGAAAGTAGACATGGGTTCTGATGCATTTGGACAACTCTATTTGGCCAGGAGAGTTGCTATCTGATTTTCCAATACGTTAATTAGCGGAATGCCTCTTCCATGGAACAGAAAAAAGAACGAACGAAAAATCGATGGAATTAGTAGAGTGTTTGTCTTGGATCCGTCATTAGATGGAATAACTATAAGAATTGTTATTCCGTACTCTACTGTAAGATTTGAGAATAGGTTAGATGCATGATTATGGTATTTCCCAACTTTGTGACTTTTTGTAGAACAGAGTTGCAAATTCATTTTTTTGCAATGATGATGACTGGGCAACAATTAGCTTTTAGATACCCATTATTTATTTCATCCATGCAACTTGTACAAAAAATTGGCTCACTTGTGCATTCTATCCTTGCAGAACAAAATTACGCAGGAAACATGCCACTAACGAAGGGGGTCTCCGGAATTCTTCCATATCAAAGGTGGAGGGGACACACAAAACATCAGGATCATAATATGAAGCAGCTAGACCTGAAATATAAGCTTGTATGCCATAAGATGGAGGCTTTAAAGGAAGAGATAATGAAAGAGCTAGTTCGAGGAGAAATGCCAAGCAGAGAGTTCAGATTATGGCTAGGCAAGGGGGAGAAAATCGAACATCAAATCAAGAAAATACTCGAAGCTCAAACAAAGGATTCTGTCCTTAATGTATCTGTCGGTTCAGAGAAACTTGAGCATTTGATGAGTATTCTGGAATATGAGATTACCAAGTACTTGGAAGTATCTCCGCTAGATCAAGGTCCCAGTAGTGAATCGTCACAGAAATTAATGAGACTGCGCATGAGAAATAAGATGCGTGGCTCTATAAACAAAGCTGAGGAGGGTTAAACCGAAAGCCAAGGCTGACGAAAAAGCTGAAGCGAAACCACAAGCTACAGAGAAGCCTTTTGAAATACTAGAGTGTGATGATTTGGCTCGACATTTGAAGAATCAAACATCTGCAGAAGTGGAGTTGAAGGTTGCCAATAAAGAAATGGTGGCTGAATCTAGTGCGTTATCCGGTCCAAGTAGCCAAGTAGCAAAGAAAGATTTAGCCATTCAAGCTACGGTTATCATAGCAGCTGCAGAAGAAGAGGCTAAGCAGGCGAATTCCGAGATGAAAAACAAGCAAACTTCTTTGCCTAATCCCAATAGAGATGAAGGAGAATTACATTTGGTCTCTACTACAAAACATCAGGAGGCCACAGCAGAATTAGAGTCTAAGGAGGTGAAAAATGCGATAATAAGAGAGTCGATTGGACCGTCTTATTCTCGAATGCAAGCTATAGAGGGAGATTTGGTCGCCAGATCTGCAATGGCTACTGCAGAACCTGTGCCAATACAGGGGACAAGTGAGAAATCCTGCAAGCCCTCTTCGTCTTCATCCCTTAAAGCTGCGGAAAATGTTCAACGGTCGAAATATGAAACTCAAATTGCAAGTTCGGAGAACAGGCAAAATATAGAATCACCAGAGGATAGACTAAAGACAGGCAAGCCAATCAAAAGCATGGTTAAGAAAATTATACAGTCGAAAGCCAAAGTAATTGGCTTGTATGGACAAGGTGGGAGCGGTAAGACTGCCATTGTTAGAGCCTTGATAAATGATCCAAAAGTCATTCAAAAGTTTGACCTATTAATTTGGGTCAGTGTCTCAAGACGCTGGAGCATGAGGAAGATACAAGAGGAAGTTTTAAGACAGATGCCATTTTACTCTCAATTCTTGGCCCAGTGACAACACAGCTGCATCCTTGTTTCGAGCTTTAGAGAAGGAGAAGTTTTTGCTGATTCTTGATGATGTTTGGGAGAAGATTGACTTGAATGAAGTCGGTATTCCTTTTTCCACTCAGGGAAATGGTTGCAAACTAATAATGACTACAAGATCAGTCGATCTCTGTCGTGATATGGCTTCCAAGGCAATGCAAGTCCCGAGTCTTTCAAGTGAAGAATCTTGGGAGTTGTTCAGTGAACAGATAGGTCCAAGTGTAGATTCTCGAGAAATCGAGCCCTATGCCAGAGGAATAGTTAATGAGTGTGGTGGATTACCCCTCAGCATAGTTGTTGTAGGAAAATCCTTGTCAGGGGAAACCGATGTTTCGGAGGGGAAACCGATGTTTCGGATTGGAAACTTGCTTTGAAGTACTTTCTTTTGCAGAAAAGTGGAGAGCGTAGTGTCGATCCTTTTATGCAGCATCTGACATTTTGTTATGAAAGGCTGAATGTTCGTCCCAGAAAGAATCCCAAATTAACTGGGTTTGACGTTCAGATGTGCTTCCTATACTGCGCACATTTCCCTGAAGATTTTGAGGTCAATGTGTTGAATCTTGTTGAGTACTGGATTCAGGAGGGACTACTTGCGGGGAACTCAGAAGATTCAAGCCAGAAGGGTCATGATGTTGTTAAAACTCTCATAGATGCAGGCCTGCTGGAGAGCATTAGAGGCGGTGTTTGTGTCAGAATGAATAGTAATATAAGAGATCTAGCGTCGGGTTTTATTTCAGCAAAGGTTGGACAATTTACAGTTCTGGGAAGTAATCTCTTATTATCACATGGAACTACAGAAGAATGTGACAGTCAAGAACACTTGTTAAGAGCTGGAGCAGGATTAACTGAACCGCCTCCAGAGAAGGAATGGGAGGTAGCCAAGATAATTTATCTAGAGGACAACGACTTATCGAGCCTACCAGCAATGCTGAATTGCCCCAAGCTTCTACTGCTGTCCCTACAGAGAAATCCTCGCCTTCGAGTTCTACCGGTGTCTTTCTTTGATCATATGCCACATCTAAACGTGCTAAACTTGTCGAAAACCCGGATCACTACGTTGCCCAGGTCAATTCAAAATCTTCAGAATTTATTGCATTTGAATCTGAGAGGTTGCGAACGTCTAATGGATCTTCCACCTGAATTGGGCAAACTTAAACAACTAGAGTCACTTGATCTCCATGGCACGGTTTTGAATAAATTGCCCGAAGCAGTTGGAGAATTAGAATTTCTGAAGGACTTAGAAGTTTCTTTCTATGGACCCCTTGACCCGAGAGAGTATTCCAAGCTGCCATCAGATTTAATCCCTCATGGCACTCTTTTGAAGCTCGATCATCTGAATAATCTTAGCATTGATGTAAAACCGGGAGATCAGAGGTGGAGCAACATAGCAGAATATATTATTACCGAAATGCACGGCTTGAGCAACTTAACTTCTCTCAAATTCTATTTCCAGCATCTGTTGCTATTTCTGCGTTGGAATAACTCGTGGAGAAACAATTCATTGAAGAAATTCAGCTTTTCATTGTCGGCTTTGACAACAAAAGAATGTTATCACGGGTTCCACACGATGTGGAGTTAGACTATAATCAACACGACCGATGCCTACGACTCGTGAACGAAAAATTGCGGCCACAAGAAGCAATTAAGCAGGCAATAGCTCGCACAACATCATTCTACGTCGATCACCACCTCAAGATCAGCAGTTTGTCACAGTTTGGAGCTAAGAACATCTTAGGATTGGAATTCTGTGTAGTAAGGGAATGCCCATCAATCGAATACATCGTCAATGGTAAAGAACTAGCATTACCGTTCTTAGAACACTTGAGCCTCCATTATCTGGAGGAGTTGAAGGGGATTTGGAATGCGAAGGACCAGTTGCAGTATGGGAGTTTTGCTAGTTTGAAGTGTTTGTCTGTGCACACTTGTCAGAAGCTGGAGTTTGTTTTCACTGACGCTATGACCCAGTCCGTCCCGAATTTAGAAGAGCTGATTGTTGGAGACTTTCAAGCCATACAAAATGTAATCTTTGTGACGAATCCTGTCAATTTTGAACGTCCCTTGCTTCCGAAGATGAAAATTGAGGCTGAGTTATCTGCCAAATCTGATTAGTATTTGGAGAGGAACTATGTGGCCCTCGTTGGAGAATGTAATAAGCTTCTACTTTTGTCCAAAGCTGAAGAATCTCAACATGGGATCTGGTTTGAGGTTAAAAGAATCCATCAAGGAGATCGAAGCGGAGAAGAAATGGTGGGATTTGTTAGATTGGGATGATATGGCATTGCATTCGTCTTTTGTTCATATGAATATTTGTAAATGGATCTCGAGTTCTCTCCATATGAATATTTGTAATGACATTTCTTGAATCATTTTCAAGACTTTTTGTGTTGTAAGAAATAATTCTGCAGTCAGGTAAAGAACAATCCTCAGATGGAAAGGACATAAAATTTCTGCTGCACAAGCTTTTGTTATATTTGAGGTTTCCTTTTTCTAGTTGCTTAAAGTTCTAAAACACTTGCACATAAATTTAGTAAAGTGTGGGTTAATATATCATCTTTAGGTTCTTTGACACGGATCTGGTAAGCCTGGTACTAGAACTAAAGTCAGTAATAGTATACATTATATTAATCTACGGGTTTTGTGTATATTATTTTCCAGAATGTAGCTCGAGATAAGCAGGATTGCCACATCAAATATCATCTTGAGATTGTTTGCATCAACTTTGCGTCAATTGCCTCTTTATTCCATCAAACAAACAAATCTCCACACAGCGCCAAACATATCATTTGTCTCAAAAGCATACACAACTTCACGGCAATCTTTTCTTATGAAGGAAAATACAGCAGATCACAGATCACACAGGACAAAAGGGAGACAAAGACTCTGATTAAGTTTAGTACAAAGGTACTATTTCTTCAGCACTAACCTCAACTAGTGGAATGAACTGACAGAAGCATTGGCACCGATCCTTAACACCAGATTCTAGATTCAACTCATTCCACCGAGAACTCTGGCATTTGATCAGCCTTAGGTTGTCTGCATTGCTCAGTATCGAAGGAAAATTCTGAAGCATCAGACACCAGTCAACCTCAATAGCACGCAATGAGTTCCACCTCAATGCGATTCTTTGGCAAATATTATTGATGGCCGGTAGATTGATCAGCTCCAAACTCTTTAACTTTGGAAGTAAAGTAGATGGGTTGTTATTGTTCTCCTGCTGCTCCGGGCCTTCAACTATTGTTGTTGTTGTCGAACAATTTTCCACTCTCAAATGTTCCAATGAAGTAACATTCCGAATCATTTCACCAGAGAGAATAACATTCAGTGCTTGGCAGTTATTAATTCTAAGAGAAGTTAAACTCCCGAAGCTTTTATCCCCTACTAAGCCATCGCAAATACGTGCTAAACTGCTTAAGTTGATTAAGTGAAACTCTTCCAGCTCTTTTAGTACACCCCCTTCATAGTTGCCACGTGTGACACTTGTCATTTGGTTGCAGTCTTTGATTGCGCATATTTTCAACCCTTCCATCCTCTGGAGACCAAATGCAGACAAATGTGCAACTGTTCTGTGACCAATCAATTCAAAGGTGCAGGCCTGCATCAGAACCGTTGAAATTGTGCTGCAACTTTCATCCTCTGCTGAGGACTCGTGATATGCAAAAAACTTCAAATGGTGAGCGGCCTTGCGTTTGCTGACATCTATCTCATGATGCCTCCAAAAAGAACCGACAACTATTTTGAAGGAACGAAAGGTCTTCTCTCCCCACTGAGCATCTATGTTTTTCAATGACTCGCTGTTTTCTATGAATTCTTGGAATATCTTCACACTTGGAAAGTAGAAATGGAGAGTTGTTAAGTACTTCAATGTCGCCACCTCCACGGAAATTCCCTGCACTATGTTGTTCCATTTATCATTAATGAAGATGCCATTCCACTGGTTCTGATACTCTTCATCAACAAAAATACTTAATTCCTCAAGAGAAGAGAGCCTCCCTATTATGTTCTGTGCTGGAAGAACCTGAGTACCACTGTAATTCCCAACATTTCTCACAAATGAAACTCTCAGACACCTTATCCTGCCCATGGATCTAATTTCAGCAGGCCAGAGGAAAATTCCAGTCCGAGAAATGTCGAGTATTTCGACATTACTGAGTTTCGCAATGCCAGCTGGCAGCTCGCTCAAGTTGCTGCAATTATTGAGATACAATGCTTTCAGGTGGAATAAGTTGGAGATGGATTTGGGCAGTGATCTGATACCAGTATAACCCAAGTCAACAACTTGAAGTTTGCTCTCGGGAGCAAAAAGTCGATCCAAAGTCAGCTCCTGGAGTTCATTTCTCTGAAGAAATAAAGTGGTGACTCGGTCAAAATTGACCTGCTGAAGAGATATGCTCAAGTCCTGGCACTTGAGTGAAATCCATGTCGCGTGTAGGCACTTTTCTCCATCTCTGAGTGGCTGAACCAGTGCAAAGCCGCCTTCATCGGTCTTTAGAGCCCAAGTCCTGAATAAATTTGGCATAGTAACATATTTCACCTTTTTACACCTCTTCAGCAAGCAAGCATCTATAAGAGACTTCATTGTAGTGTGCCCTTCAAGACGAGCCCTCCAGAATATCTGTAAATCATTGCTACTTCCAGCATGAGGAATAAACTGCTCAGCTCTCCAGCACTCCATCAAATGATCTTCATAAATCTCGTGATCTTCAGGATATAATGCTCCATACAAGAAACATTTTTTCCTGTAACTTTTCAGTCTTCCATAGACAAGTTTGAAAACATTGCGAGATTCACTAAACGGTTCCAAATCATCATATGTAGCTGACTGTAATTTCAACCTGCAATTTGACCATATCTGGTCCTCATCTACCGTTCTTAGATGCGTAGCCACAGCATCAATCAACAGTGGAATTCCTCCACACTCTTTCACAATCAACTTGGCATTATACTTCTTTGCCTCGTCATCTGCTTTTTTACCTACAATTTCTCGAAACAACAGCAACGCATCATCTTCAGACATTTGCTTTACTTCCCAGAATTCATCCACCTTCATCTTGTCACAGACGGTTTTGTATCTAGTAGCTAACACTAACTTCCCCTTCATATGATTCTCGTGAATTCCGAGTTTTCTGAAATCTATTTCTTTAGATAATTGGTCAACTATCAGCAAGTAGTTCTTGTCCACAAGGGCACTGGAAATAGCAAGTGCAATTTGATGAGAGCTAGCGGGTTTCCCTATGTTCAGTTTCAACTGCTCTAAAATGCTTTCTTGTATCTTCTCCTCACTGTTTTCCTCTTCAATGGTAACAAAAAGGACATGTTCGAACAGTCCCCTTTCGAACAATTCATCCCTCAGGCTCTCCATAGTTGTCGTCTTTCCCATTCCTGCAAACACCCATACACCAAGTTTCTTCATGTTCTCCTCTTTAAGGAAGTCAATTATCTGATCCACATTGTTCTTCACCCAGCCTGGTTCTGTTGTTTTTCTGAAAGACAGACTACCAGATGCTGTTAGTTCTCTGTCAGTCATTGCCACAGCATTGCTCATATGGCTTGCAAGTCCGATGATCTCTTCAGCCTTAGTTGCCATTTCTCTACTTAGCTCTGCTTTTGCGAGAAACCTGCATGTTATGTAGTGGATCCGTTTGGCTCTTTTATATTTTCTCTCCAGGTTCTTTACCTCGCCTTTAGTCTCTTCTACTTCACGAACCCAGGCGTGTCACTGATTAGTTGTCTTCTTCATTACATTGTTATCTTTTATAATCTTCTCTGTATCCTCTCTCTTAGCATCCAGAGTGTTGACTGCTCTTCGAAGTTTCCTCCAGTTTGCGTCCAGCTTCTTAGCCTCATTGTCTTCGCTTACGCAAAATGGAAATACACGCAGTCCACAATTGGTGACTGCAGTAAGAACAGCACCACAAAATTCCAACATCAAGAAAATCCTGCAGAAACAAATGAATAGTCAACAATGTGTTCTGATTTGCTACAAAAGACTGATATTTGAACAAGTGAGAACACGTGTAGTATTAAAATGTTTCAGAATTTAGCAAGAAGTCCGAAAAATCACGCTAGCGAACTTCATTGTCGTATTTTCCAGCTGAATTGCATTTTCCCAATGGTATGATTTTCACTAAAACTTATCGGAGATTTAAGGCAACAACAGCTGAGCAGAGAATATGTACAGAAGTGGACGTAGTGTGCTAGGCTAAGTTTTGTTACAACGGAGAAGTAAAGATCCTAAAGTATAGAGGTCCCCATGGTGTTAGTAATATGTTGGAGGTTACTGGTGAAATTCGGTAGAATACTTGTATAATTTTGAAGTACCAGGCACTTTCAGATTAAAACTTATTTGGAGTTCAATAGGATAAAATCAGAAATGACAAGAACTTAGAACATAATAATATGTTGTGACTCAAATGAACCATGAATCTCGAAAATCTGTATATATATCCGTATAGAAAAGTGAGATAGAAGGAATCCATTTTTGAACAAATTTACCTGATCGATAATTCTGGGTTTGAAGATGAATAAGAGGCCTGTTGTTGCCGATTAACCTTAGTCTGGCGGACTCTGCTAAAATGAAGACTGAAAATTAGAACCGAAAAACAACATAACCGAAAATTACAATCTATGCAAAGCTATGAAGATATAGAGTCTAGGAATCTAGAACTTACTCGTAGAGTTTTCCAAACTTTTCCAGGTCAACTAGAAAGTTGCTCAACTCGAAGATTCACGGGATTTGCAATGCACAATCCAGAGCGATTGTAATGCTAATAAAAGCTAAGAATGAGAACAGAAGGAGAATCCTAGTAGGAAACTTGAATCGCTATTTACTTATCAACCAAACACAAAAAATTTGCGCATTTCTTTTTTGGTAATACACAAAATATGTGCATGCATTTGCTGCTCACAAAGTACAAACTACATGCTATTGAATAACAGGTATCAAAAAACTTTAGACCAGAGAGAAAGGAATAATTTGGCCTGGCTCATCTGCATTTGTGTACTGCTTTACCGATTCAACTCTCGAATGAAAGTCAACTTTTTGATGAGGGCATAATGTCGGCTCAAACGTCTGGATTGTGGGAGAGGAGGCCATGGAGTCGTTTCAAAAGGAGACCCATGGACCGATGATGATGAGAGTACCGAGGATGAGTTTCTCGACGATTTTCTGAAAAATCCGCCTCGTGGGAGAGGAGGCCATGGAGTCGTTCCAAGAGGAAGACGAGGAGGAGGTAGATTCGAGGAGGAGGATGAATCTTTTAAGATCAAGGTTGATCTCACTTCCTACAGTGGAGACCTTGACATTGAGGGGTTCTTAGATTGGCTCACAGAAGTTGAGAGGTTCTTCGACTATGCTGGTGTTCCAGACCACCGGAAAGTCAAGTTGGTTGCTTACCAGCTAAAAGGAGGAGTGTCCGTCTGGTAGGAGCAAGTCAATGAACGAAGGAGGAGAAGTGGAAGGGAAGCTATTGTGAATACTCAATTTTTCGGCTCCAAAAGTCAGTCGAAGTACACAACGCAGCTCCGGTAAAATTTTCCAGAAGCATGCCAATAAACCACTCAAAATGTCCGCAACGGAACGAGGATCACAGAATTGATCTCGGATTAATTTTCGGAGGTCCAAAGCTCCCGAAAATCGCGAAAAACGCGAAAAATTGCACCTAACAAGTAAATCCGGACCGGAACGGCCCTGGCGCGTGCGCGCTAGGACCGGCGCCCCCGGGCCGCTGCCAGCGCCGGCAGCAAGCCCGCGCCCCCGCGCCGGGAGAGGCGCCCCTGCGCCGACAGCGAGCCCGCGCCGAACGCAGCACGTGGGAAGTCTGTTTTCAGCCTTTTCACTATAAATAGACCCTCTGCCTCAGTATTCCGGGCCCCAGACTATTCGGAGTACTAGTCTTCTTACCTCTAGTCCTTATTCGATCCTTTCGAAGCTTTCTGTCTGTCAATTTAAGAGTCTTTACTTTGAATTTGCATATTGAATTGCTGCCCGATTAAATTTCAACTTAAACTAAATTGGATTAATCTGGATTTGAGGAGCGGTTCAAAAGCCAACAAGGTATAATTTCTATCCCTTAATCTTTGCATATCATTCATCTCCGGTCTAAAATGATCATTCT
Source organism: Euphorbia celastroides (assembly GCA_948291685.1). Classification (NCBI taxonomy): domain Eukaryota; kingdom Viridiplantae; phylum Streptophyta; class Magnoliopsida; order Malpighiales; family Euphorbiaceae; genus Euphorbia; species Euphorbia celastroides. The sequence goes on from CAOJBJ010845273.1 coordinate 10,487, forward strand.
TCACATAATCTGAAACGGTCAATTAAGGGAACCTTAAATTGAACCTATATAATCAATCAATCGGCATAAGCCACATTCAACTTGGAATTGAGCCCTAAAATGAATTTAGGCACACCCACAATTAATCAATCAATCTTGACTTAAAGTCACACCTCTTCAACTAAACCCTAAAA
>CAOJBJ010845412.1:0-10237 GCA_948291685.1 Euphorbia celastroides
GATGATTACAATGCAAAAATAAATTCAGCAATGACTGATATGCAAAGTAAAACCGTACAAACAATCACGAGGAAGTATTTTAGCTTCAGCTCCATTTTCTTTTACTGTTTGTTAGGTTGTAATGATCTTGTTGTTTTATGGGCGCAAATGCAAGAAACGGCTGAAATGCTTTATATAACTGGCCAGCTAACAATTTTGGGAAAAAATCGTTGTGGATTTTCAATATCTGATTTTCTTTTTTTTTTTTTTGAATTATATCTGATTCTATTTAAAATCTAAATATTCAATTCTATTACTTATTTATTATTCAAATTCTTTCCATTTTACAAATTCCAACCCCTCTGTTGACTTTTATTTTCTTCATTTGTATTTTTCATTTTGGGAATTTCAGTTGTGATACTTTCTTCTTAGTCATTTTAAATAAATTCCTTTTGGATTACATATTCACGACCATTTATTTCTTTGCGAATCGGATTCGTTAACCACGTGACATGTGTAGCCATTTTGGATTTACCAAATATAATTGTGTTTCTTGCATTTTGACTATATAAAAATTGGTATCGCATATACCAATCCCAACTTTGGTAGGCCTAATTAGGCCCAAAATATCCTATCACTTGCTTATAATTACTAGGCCAACTATATACATAGCCCCCCAACTATCACGATTTTTTGAGCTAACACCCTGACCTTTTTTATGTTAGTTTTAACCCCCAAACTTTACCAAATCGTTAGTTTCACCCCGCAGTTGCTACGTGTCACATTGTGATTGGTTTGACTTTTCAAAAAGGCCAAATTTTTTAGTTTTGTCTCTCCAATCAAATTATGACACGTGATGATTGGGGGAGCTGAAACTAATGATTTGGCAAAGTTTGGAGGGTTAAAATTAATATTGAAAAGGTCAGGGTGTTAGCTCAAAAAAACGTGTTAGATGATGGGGCTAAGTATGCATTAGTCTTAAATACTATGATCTCTATAACAGTATAACTTGAGATATGCTCTCTGATATACCAGCTATTCGTATACTTTACTAAAATAGAAGTAGAAGTATGCAATTAAATTTTGAAAAGAAATCACTAAAATAGAAATTCATATCTTGTTTGAGTTATTTTTATTAGTTGAATGTGGCATTGGTCAAAAATATCATTGTTACTCTCAAGCTGACTCAGAGAAGGTTGAGTAATCGAAGGTTCGAAACAACACTTAGTGGAAACATGTATGTACGTAATCGAGTATTTTTGTTAATGGATTTTTAGTGAGTTACCACTCACCATCGATAATCAGTAAATTAAGAATGCTTCTTTCCTTAAGTAGAACAATAATGCATATAAAATCTTCAGCAAATTTATTAGTCAAAAGGATGAACCAGCATTTTTTTTCCATCTCATTAAAAAAAACATCAATTAATATGCCCCATTTAAATATCCCTGAGAAAAGAAAACCTTAACTTGCATTTGGATTTTTGGTAAACTATGTAGCTTTTAGGTTTATCCGACTTAAACAAAACTTATCATTTTGTTCCAGAATTGTGGTGCCAAGAACGTCAAAACCACAAATCATTTGTGATCAAAACTCATCAATGGAGAGAATTTCATTATTCATCTCAAAAGAATCACTACAAAAAATTGAGTTTTGGAGACAACTAAAATTGTCCCCAAAAGTACAAAAATGTCCTCTTAGCCTTTGGGAACAAATTTTCCGTCTCCTTTAGCCGTTCCTAATACCTCCGTCCCCAAATGTATCGGAGACAAAAAAACATAAAGTTGTCCCCAATTTTTAGGACGAATGTCGTCTCTAAAAATAGGGACCATGTCGTCCATAAGATTACGAACAAATGTTGTCCTCTACGCAAAGAGACAATTTTCGTTCCCAAACATTAGGGATGACTTTTATCTTTAGCTTAGAGGACAATTGTTGTCCCTGCACAAAGAGACGATTTCCATCCCTATACTTTGGTGAGACTTTTATCTTTTGTTGAGAGGACAATTGTTTTCTCCAAAAAAGGTGTAGATGGATTTTATCCAATATTTTCTTGATTTCAATTAACGAGATTATATGGAAAAAGATTTGGATTGAAGGGAGCTATCAAATATAATAATAAGGCCCTAACAAAGCAATGTAAGATACAATCAATTGAAGACACAAAACAAAACAACTCTATGGAATTTGCATGAATCAATTACGACATGGACATGTTGACCTGTTAAATTAGCATATCCCTTGAAAGCAATGATGCATGAATCCAAGTTGAAGCACTCCATGTTTGTCAAACCTATTAACATAAAGAAAAAGATAAACATCAATACAAACTGTCAATAACCAATTATATAGAGCGAAATCTTTATATTTTCTCAATGCCAATATATATCATATTCCCCTAACACCACTCAATAATATCATTATTGGGCACGCACATGATGATAACAATTAAGAAATCAATAATTACTACTGTCATAAAGAATTGAGCAAACATTAATTCTCCAAAAAGAAAAGTAGTCATAAATACCGTCAATGTTCAACTTTTGTTTCAGCATCCACCATGTCATAAACTCACCCAAAAGTAAGGGTGAGCACTCAGGTTTATCGAACCGAACCAAATTGTTTCAATCGATTTACCGATTTTTATCGAATGCTCTCCCCTAAGTATGAGAAATACTTTGATTGAAGCAATTTGGTTCCTTCAGTAGAAGTAAATGCTCTCCCCTGCCTATAAGTTAAATTTGAAGAATTAGGCTTAATGAGTTCACAATGAATTGGTCTCAAGAAGTACAATATGCAAAATTTTCATCAAATTATCATTGTCACTGAAAAATGAATTAATATGGAAAACAAGTAAATGACATGAAGTACAAAGAGAAAAAGAAATGAGAAAGTTCCTTACTACTTTTTAGCAAGATTGACAAGGCCAACAAGAAACCGAGAGTGTTGCTTTGGCTTGACTGCATAGTCATTAAAGTAGGAACCAAAGATGAAAGAGAGACAAAAGAGCAATAAATGGAAAAAGTGCAACATAGTTATAAGAAGATATTTATCGAAAACTATAGATATTCACAGGGCATCCACAATTCAAAAACCAACTGAACACATAAGTTGGGAAATTATAGTATGCAATATCACAATTCAGAAATATAACATGCAGCACATCGTATTGAATTATCTAAACCATCAAAACTATATCAATTTAGTAAAAAAAAGGTAATTGCATAAATAACAAGACAAGGTATGCATTAGACTGATTAGAGTGAGTGCCCTGACACAGTGACACAGTGACACTTTTGCTAAAATTGCCAAGGAAAATAAGTAACTAAATTCTCTTATATCACATTTTAATACAAGCTTAAGATAAGCCAATACAATTAATCACCAGTTGAGAGCAATGCTATATACTACACAAAAGATATAAAGTAAGAAATAGACCATTGGTTCCATATTTAAATAAGTCTTTTTTTTCAATCATATAAAGAAACAATTGTTATAATTTATCAACTATAAGTACATTAAATTGAAGGTTCACTTTACCTTCTTTATTTAAAATCATTTTGCGAAATTGTGCTCGAAGAATTTACTAATTTCTACCTTAAAAACCAGTTTTCTCCACATTCTATTAGCAAATGTTTCGGAAAAAATAACTACATTGTATTGAGAAATCACAGGAATAAATGTTACCAGTGAGACATGGTGCCACTTAATGTAAAATGTACACTCAATTGGTTGTAATTCTTCCATAAATAATCTCATTACACTATAAGCTAACACTCAAAGAGAATTATCTTTCTAGGATAAACATAATCACCTAAAAAGAAGTATTAACATGAGAAAAATGATTTTAGAAAACATAACATGGAAAAATCCCAGGATAGTTATGGCTCAAATTGTTCAAACACAATAGAAAATTACATCTACAACAGTGGTTGCTAATTATAAACACAAAATTGCCTCCTTCTTCAAAATATCATTCTGATAAAGATTCCAATTTCAAGGCATGACAATTATGACATTCACCACTACATCTTCATGAGGTAATCAAGGTACTAATTTCAAGCTGAGATTATATGATCATGACAATTAAAGTCCCAATTATTGATCACATTGTTCATTTAATATTTCTATATCTATCATAGATATGAAGTAGCTCACAACAGCAAAGACTCATCAATTACCCGAGGTATGCTTTGATCATTAAAACACTCAAACTGCTTGAGCACCCATATAATAAAAAAACACGTGCTCATAGGTTCTAACAGAGAAAGTGAACATTTACAAAGAAAAAGGGAAACAACGTAAAAATGAATAAATTTAGAGGCCCCAGCCATCTCAAAAGGCAATAATATGAATACAATAAGTAATCTAAGGTTGAATCGATAGCAAATGTATGTTATGTGAGTAGCATTGATCATTTAATTGTCAATTAATATTAAATCAAACTACACAACAATAATCTAAGTAATAGTAAACTGATATAAGAAAAATAAAAGGAATAAGACCAAATATCTCCAATTGAGAGATGACATAAACAAAAATGAAGAAAACTTTGCAGTTCGATTCAATAGAGTGAGGATAAGAACGAACCTAATACAGTTATGGCTTTCAACGTGAGGGCAAAGAGAAATCAACAGTAAGCAAGCAAAAACGCTATTGCAAGCAACGAAGTATAGAGCAACGACAATTTCTCAGCATCGGAGGGTCCGCTGCCTTGATAGTAACAGAGTAGAGAAAACATATTAGGTTTCAATGAGGTATATAATCGTGGCATTGTAAAAAGCAAATTCTTTCCATTCAGGAAACAGAGAGAAGCAAGTTGAAAACCTAGGTATCGTGATTGTGCCCTATTGAATAATGAATAAGCATGTAATTATAATTTATTTTATTAAAAAAAGCACTTTGTCCCCTATTATAAACAAACGATGAATCGGGCACAATAAATATATTCGTCTATTATACTTATCTTGCAAGTAGAATTGAGGACAGTCCAAGAAAGTTGTCACACGCCTTTTGTCTTCTAAAGTTAAATATTTTGTAGTGAATACAACCTACATTATTGCTAATTATAGAGTATAAGCTAGCTGGAATTGTAACTCAAAAACAGAAATCCTAACAAATTAAATTCCAACAGTCAGCAATCTGTCCTGCTCAATTTCTTCAATTCTCCAACAAAGACCTCAAGTTGTAATCTGAGTTGAAAATCCCAAAAAAAAATTGTGACTGTTCTAGTGTATATCTTTGGGGTAGATCCCATTTTGATTGAAAACGACGGATAATTCAGTTGAGCTTCAGGCGTGCTTGAGTTATTAAAGCATACAACTCGGTCTTGGACAATAAGTCCCACCTCTTTGTCGGAGTAGCCTGACCAACAAGTCTGATATGTAATCTTCGGATTCGATATCATAAATTAGCCCTGGATCAGCTGCTGTATTCGGGTTGACATGGCCTGCTCCCATTTCAAACGTTCAACTCAACTAATTGCTCATCCGAAATGGGATTGCTCCAAGATTGTTCAAAATCAGCAGTGGTCATAATGGCTGATTTGATGGCAACAGGAGACCATGCAGGATGAGCATTTTTTAGCAAAGTTGCAAAACCCGGCTACAACCCTAACTCCAGGGCCAATAATGTCCGGCTTAAGGATTCCGAACATTGTGTTCAGGGACGGACGCAGACTTAAATATGAGGGGTGGCCAAAACTAGTACACCTATTTTTAAGAAAAAGGACTGTAAAGTAATACATATATCAATATCAAACACTAATGTAAAGCTCTTTAATAGTTGAATAAGATCTTTTGAAAACTTTGATCACAATATTGCACAATAGAAAAATAAGCGTTAAAGTATATTGTTGGTGGAAATGTTAGAGATTTGCGTTTTTTTACTATCAAAACTTGAATTACAACACCATTCAATTATCCAACTAAATTTGGTTTTTTTAAATAGTTTTTCTCAATTGTAGATGTTTTTCCAAACTAATATTACAAACATATACAAATATGTTAGTAGTTATATGTAATGAAGTAAAGTAATGAATTATAATTTCAATTTGAATACAAATTTCAAATTTGCATCCTATTTGCTACCGAGCTTTCTCTTTATAATTTTTATATTAAAGTAAAAAAAAAAAAAAAGAAAGCCAACATAAATAATAAGTATTGGAAATGAAAATTGATATAATTGATGGAAGAAAAAAAATGATATGAACAAAAAAAGAGACATAACTAAATGGAAGTGACAATTGAGAGACTTATAATAGCAGAAATTGATATTTAAAATGGAAAAAATTATTTCAGTTGAAAAGAAAGTGGAATAATAATAGAGATATTTAAGGCGAATCTCTTTGCTCCAACGCTGACTTTAATTTCATCTGTATCAGTGAGATTAATTTATGATATGAAATTATACATGAACATGAAATAGTAGCAATATTTTGGCTCACTAACATGTAGATTTCAATTGAACAAACAATAATGTAAAACTAAAGCAAGCTCATTATAAGCAATGGAGATTACCTACAAGGCTACAAACAAGGGCAGTGCAGCTGAATATTTTGGCTAAAGGAGCTGTTTTTCATTTTTTTTCCTTTTTGAGGTGTTTAGCTTAAGTAGACAAACGTAGAAGCTTAATTACAGAGCTTAATTATGGAGCCAGGAATATTTTTCATTTCTTCTTTTCATTAAGTTTTAGCAAAGCTTGCTTTTGAGTTGTTGAGCTTATATAGAGAAAGTGGAAGCTTTACAACATAGCCAGGAATTTTTTTCATTCTTCTTTTCTATTAACTTTTTGCAAAACTTGCCTTTCAAACTTTTATAGTTATTAATTTTATACATTCCCCTACAACCATTTTTTTTTAGAAGTAAAGGGCATATTGATCGTGGGTCTTAAACATCCTTATTAAGAATGTGGTGGCCACCAAAACTCTCGTTTGAGGTGTACCTCCAACCATCTATTGATGCTACTACATAGGGAAATTTTGCATTTATTGTTGGAGACAAAATGTTTTTTCTTTGTAAACCAAATAATATTATTTATATTCCAAACAATTGTACGCAATATATTATTTCATAATATACCTAGGAATCTCATTCAACTATATTTTCAATGCAATAGAATATGGTCTGGCAATCAATTAATAACGGGACTCAATAAATTCTTACATTTTTACCCCAAAAATAATAATAAAATAACATATTAAATTAAATAAGATAAAAAAAATCTCAAATTTATGTAATATTTTATTTAATGGTAATTCAAATGCAAAATTATGCACATTACCTGTTAATTTCACAATTACAGCCATGAGCATTCGTATTATATCTTTTCTTTGGAACCCAAGTTTCGCACGAACAATTATCAGGCATAATGCTTGATCCGTACTTTTTTATAAACTCTTCTTTGCATTGCTCACTTCCTTTTTCTCCACACATTCCATGGAACATTTCGAGCTCTTGGCACCTCTTCTCATCTTTTTCTAAATAGGAAAACAAATGCCAAAAAGCCATGGTCATTGAAACAAAACTACTCATTTTATCATTTGTTTCCGCTGAATGAAAATTTGGTGTAGTGGCTCAGAAAAAGGAAACAAATTGTTGCCAAAAGTTTAAACTAAATTGCCCGTAACAAAATTTAAATAATTGGTAATGCCAAAACTTGCACATTGTTGCTGATGTTAGTACCATGTATTTATTAACAATGATGTTTGATAGTTGATTCAGTAATAATTGGTAATTCATGTGTAGTAAGATAACAATTTTTGTGAACTACAGCTCGATAAGCTATTTAGCTATGATCAGTAGCAGAAGGCGACTGATTTTAAGTTGTGCAAATTAACTGTTTTGCTTTCGGATATGATCAGTTTCTTCTCAAATATATATTGTAATAAATAAATGAAAGGTTGGAAATGTATGGTGCTAAAAGTGAATTAAACCAATGGTTGTAGGTAAAAGTGCTTCTTTCTGCTTTTTAGTGTGACATATATTCACGCAACAACCAATTTTCTTCACATCATAGTCCTTTTCCTTCCAAATTCTAAGCACACATTAAAGTTTTTTGATAATAAATTTAATAATTAAAAATAACAACGACAACAGTATCAATAATAAATGCATTAAAATTTTTTGTTAATCATACATTATTTGATAATAAATTAAGGGTAAAACTTATATGGACCCTCCTATAGTTACCTAAAACGCCCATCAGCCCTCTATAGTTACAAATGTTTCACTTAACTCTCAAAACTTGGCAAAAGTGTACTTCTCAGTTCCCTCATTACCATTTGTCAACTTTTTGTTGGTTTAAAAAAATTATTAAAAATTAACTTTTTGAAAAGTCAAACCACTCAAAATCTAACACATGATAATGAGGGGCTGAGAGGTATACTTTTGTCAAGTTTATGATATTAAGTGAGACATTTGCAGCTATAGGGACCTGAGAGGCGTTTTGCACCAACTACAGGAGATCCAGATGTGTTTTGCCTAAATTAAGAGAAGGATGACTGCATCATTAGGTCCCCCAGTTTTTCCCTAAAAACCTTTTGGGTCCACAACCTTTTCAAAGGACCCCGCAGGTCTTTCACCTTTAAAAAAGTGCACCGGTTAAGTCTCACAGATGCACAAAACCACTCTTACTTAAAAGAGTGTGTTACACTCACCTACCACGTGTCGGGCTGAAAAAGTCAAACCAATTATAATCCGATACGTGGGAGTTTATATTTTAAAAATTAAAAAAATAATAATTTTGACCCGTTGATCCTAAATTTAACCCATAAACCCATCTACCCTAAACCCAAACACACATATTCAACCCTAAAATTTATCCCAATCCTAATCTCATCTCCCTCTCCCGTTCAACTGTCAACGCCGCCACCGTCACTGCCCTCAGCAATGCCGACCCTCAGCGCTGCCGCCATCAGCCCATGAAACCAGCGATTCCTTCTCTCCGGCGAGCCCTTCTCTCCACAAACATCTGTAAAATTCAATTGAAATCTGAGGCGTGTCTTGAAACGGCGATGGGTCTTGGAACAAGAGTAGATGACGGCGTTAAAGGCGCTCTGAATTTGAATGCGGACAGACTATAATTACCACCGGCGGAGTGGACTCCAAGACCAAGAAGAAAAATGTGAGTTCAAGTTGGGAATTTTGTTTTAGCTCTTGCGTAGTGTAGAACCCAAATTTTAATTTTCAATTGAGTGAATTTTGTTGCAGTGTATAGTTCCATTTCCATTGTAGTTTTCTGCGTCATTCTTTGGAACACTAATAATGAGCAAATTACGGTGCTAGCCTATGAAGAAAAGGACAACAAACACTGGAGAAATTTTTTAGTATTGATATTTTCATTGTCCGGAAATGCTTTTTGTTTCCTTTTGCCTTCAATGTTATATTTAATTTTACTAGCATTTTGTTGGTGTTCTTGTGAATGAGCAGTTTAATAAATTAAAAAATAGAATTTTGGGGCTGATTTGGGGTTCGCCGGAAAGTTTGGGGCTGATTTGGGGTTTGCTAGAAAGTTGGGAACTGACTTTGGGGTTCGCCGGAAATTTTGTGGCTGATTTGGGGTTCGCCGAAAAATTCACCGGGAAGTCGTCGGAAATCTGTAACAAGTCAGCCACTCTCCTCCTTTTACAACGCATGTCACGTCGGATGCCACATCAGTGTCGGGGACCTGAGAGGTGCACTTTTTAAGAGTTGAGAGACCTGCGGGGTCCTTTGAAAAGGTTGAGGACCTAAAAGGTTTTTGGAGAAAAGCTGGCGAACCTAATAATACATTCAGTCTTAAGAGAATAAATCTATAGGGAAGTGCACTTAATGAAAACTAAGGCAAGGTATGATTCACTTTGATTTATAAGCAAAATCTTAGAATTCCAATCTGACATATCCAAAGACACACAACATCTGCTTCGCCACAGACTCATCAGCGCCTCCCAAACCTCGGTTTGCTTTATATTATGGCAATAAACCCTCCACAAGGTCCGGCTAATAACTTTTTTTCCTGTTGGAAATTTCGGACCCTGAAGATGATGAACTCCGAGAAATTGCCCGAAGAAGATAAACACCAAATGTAGTCTTCTTGAAGAACACGAACACCATTCAAGATTGTCTCGAAATTGGGGAGAAAACCGCTTGAAAGCCCACTTGAATGCAACTCGAACCAATGCCTGAAAATCATGTACAAGAGAAGAAAAGATAGCCTTGGAAATCTCTGAAGTCGTGTAATCACTTTCCGATTGAAACTATTTCGGGGTTCTAATCCGAAA
>CAOJBJ010846074.1:0-13832 GCA_948291685.1 Euphorbia celastroides
TTATCCAAAGTGATTTTAGTGACAGACATTTTCTTAGTTAACAATCAAAACTAAGACCAATAGAGATGACAATGAAAACAGAAAACACAGAAAAACAAACTGCTGAAGTTAATCCTAAAGCCTGAACAAGTTAGGATATATTACTTAGGATGAGATCTTAAGTAAACAACAAATACAAATAGTGGACGGCAAGGTTTATTAACTCAAAAATAAGGGGAGACAGATTTTATATCAAGTTACAAATGGGTATAAACAATGTCAGTGAAGTTTGCACAAAAAATATGTGAGCAATTAACAAACAGAGGGCTAAAATAATAATTGATTCAATCAATTTTAATCAACCAACAGATTGCTCAACACCAAATCCTAAATATGCCAATTCTAATTTTCAGTTCAACAAGTGAATAAAAACAGAAAATTAATGAATGATCAATTAATTAGGATGCTATTTTATTAGAAACAGAAACTGAAATTATCCTTCACAAATTCAGTAAATCAATCAATAGAAAGATAGGCTCAATACAATCCCCAAAGCATGCCAATTCGTAATAATCAGCAACTCAAAAGAACCACACATGAATCAGTACAATCAACTACTGTAGGGAAAGATAAATTGGAAATGAAAGCACCTGATGATTTAACACTTGATCTCAGGTTCAAATCAGCCTCCTCTAGTTTCACAGCTGATTAATGTAAATCTTGATTTCAGGTTCAAAATTGTCTCTGAAACCTTCACTGAATCCTCAGATTCCACAAATAAATTGAATCTCGCAAGAAACAACCAAAGACAAAGTCAGTAGGCTTAATAGAAAATCAAGAACAAAGAAATAACAACGACCTAACAAAACCGAGTTATTCTGAGCCAGAAATCAAGGAAATAATGAATTAGAAACAGAAATTGTACTGTAGCTGAAAGAAAAATAGCTAAACAATATATCATCGCCTGGGTTTGTAGCGCATTTTATAGAAATTGCTCTAGACACCTTCCTCTCTACCATCTTACTCTATCCTATGGCGGCGGCTATCAATTTTCTTGTAAACTCTCTTCTCCTCTCTTCAATGTCAATTTCCAGTTGTTTATGATTCAGTTTTCAATAGTTACTAATGGGAATCGATGAATCACAATGTCTTTAGTTTTAGCTCAAACTTCCTCAAATTGCTCAATTTTTTGGTGCCAGTAAGCATTCATCATGGAAATTGTTCTTTTTCTTCAAGAAAATGTTAATGGTTTCTTTATGATATAGATTTGAACACTTACGATCTGTGGTTATGTTTGGGGACGAAATGTGTGGAATCAATTAGTGGAAGCATGACACGATATCTCTACAATGTATGACAAGTTCGTCTTTTTTGTATCAGGTATCAACTTTACAAACAATCATGGTAGGGAGGAGTTCAAAGGCTTGTAAAGCAAAGAGGGGAAAAGGTCATGAAAGGAATCTTAGCCACAGACAGATACAATATTCAGGTCCTTCGTATTCAGATTTGCCGAATAACATCTTGGAAAACATCATTATGAGGCTTTCCATAAAGACAATTTTGGTATTTAAATGTGTATGCTTGGTACAATTTAGTTTCTGATCCTGAGTTTGCAAAGTTCCATTTCAGGCAAGCTCGGATTTGTCCCTTGCTGCGAAAATCCGACGCCTCATTTCAATCAAGAATGATTTTTCTTGTGGAGGCAGAGATAAATGATTTTGAGTGCCAGTTTAATATGTGTTGTGATAGCCATTCTAAACTTGATTGTTTTAGTGAAACCAAAGTTGAACTCTTGTTGTCGAGCCTCCAAAAGATTGTAAATGAGAAACACCGTATTCATTCTAGGCTCACTCCTGAAAAAAAGGTGGGATATGGAGGATCTCAAGTATCGGGTGGTCAACTCGTGCAACGGTATGCTTTGCTTGTCTGACCCAACCGATAATGACCCGATTATCATTTGGAATCCCATTAATGGTGAGTTCATCAACCTTCCAATGTCAAAGGTGATAAAAAATCCAGTGTATTGTACACGCGACATTGTTTGTGGTTTTGGTTTTTGTCCTGCAACAAACCAATATAAGGTGATAAGAATGTTCACGCGCTGGGTCAAAAATGGCAACGGATCGTCTTACTCTAAGGATTTGGTGGCTGAAGTGAATATTCTTGGCACACGATCATGGAAAAACTTAGGCTGTTACCCCGAGTCCTCCCAGAACTTATATCCTACATATGTGGGTGGGTGTGTCTACTGGTTATCCCTTTATTATGTGATCTTTTTCGACTTTGAAAAGGAGTGCTTCGGTTCAGTATTAGTGCCACCACTGCGAAGTAAAAATCGACATGGTCGTGTGAGATTGGGAGTGTTGAGGGGAGAACTCTGCCTATGTGAGGCACATATAAATGATATTACCATTTGGACACTGAAGGATAATGGAGCGGAAAAGGAGTGGTCCGTAGTTCTATGTGTTCCCACATACATGAAGTCTGAAACATGGCCTTGTGGCGCCTATCAACTGATAAGGTACTTGAATGATGGGTCACTATTGATGTTTCATCCCTGAACAAATTCCTTGATATATAAAGATCCAAGTAAACTGGGGAATAAAACATTGAAGTTTCAAGAGGCGGAATGAAAGCTGGAATTGATTCTTCTCCATCCTTCATTTCGCTCAAACAGCTTATGGCAGGACATAATGTCAAGGTGTTTAACGTACAATCGAGGTAATTTCTAATGCTATGCTATTGCTTGGTTAATATATGTTTATGTTTATGTTTGTGTATATGTATATGTATAGGCTGAATGCATTAATAGGTCCCCCAAATTGTCTCTAAAAACCCGTTGCCCTCCTCAGTTTTCAGATGAATTTATAATGCCTTTGTTTTTTGTTTGATTTGTCACAATTTTCCCTGTTTGTTAGAAACTCACTTACAAAATTATGTATAGTAGGCTGGACGAAGAAGAAAAGAGCGAATCTGAGATGGAGTCTAAAAATAGCGAGCGGTCCAAGTCTCAATCTGAAAGCAATGAGCTCATGGAATCTGATTCTGAAGAAGGGAATCTAGAGATTGATTCTTCTGAAAGGGAACTGCTCGAGTCTGATTCTGAAGACAGTGATTCAGATCAAGGTTCTGAATAAATGGTTCAGCGCAACTCGGAGGAAAATGATTGAAAATTTTGTTGATGAAGCTTAGAAGGTTTATTGGTTGACAGAAGGATTAGTTATGCTTTCATATTGACTGGTTTTTGTTTTTGCCATTTTGATATTATCTGAACCTTGATAATTGCTCAGCGTTAATGTGACTATTTAGTTTGAGGGAACAGTCAATTTTGAGAGGATTATTGAAGAAAGAGTTGAAAAGATGAAAAAAATAAATAGATGATTGAATTTGAGGAGAAAGGAACTCAAGTACGAACCGAAAATATTAAAATTGAAAAGGAACAAAGTACAAAAAAGTATTCTTGTTGAACTGATTAGACGTAAGTAATCTAAAAATCGTAAAATAGCGTGTCATTAAGCTGAGTAACAAGCTTTTTCATTTGTAAGAGTTGCAAATACAATGAATGTAGAATTTGAATCAGAATATTAATAATTTGTGTAGTGCAAGTATATCAACCATACAAAGCTACAACAGCATTAGTTATTTACAGTGCCATCGTTTGCCTTAACATGTGCTGTTTTCTACCAAAATCACTGTACAGTTTCCTTGAAGAAAAAGAGAGAGGGAGAGTTGGAACTTAGAACCTTCAACAACAAAGTTGCACTTTATAATTTGTATGCAAAACAAACTTCGTTATCATATGATCAGTCTGAAAGACCATTAACACTAATAGTATAGCCATCCAAAACAAACAATTACTGAGCATTGTACAATATATAACATCCCATGATTCAGAATCATGGAAAAGTTGCAATAAGAAAGAGACAGCGGTTCCAGTGACAAGTTCTTCAATGGAATATGTTACAAACTTCATGAGAATGTAACAAAGCAGAGCTCATACAGAAATTACCTGCTGTGATGCACCAAAAGGAATATGCTGCCAGAAAATTTGAAAGCAATCAAGAAGTAAATTCGATAAAACAAACATATGTTGGGTAGAGTCCACCTTCTCCATCAGGGAAGCAATTTGTAGATTGGCCAGGAATCAGAAAAACCAAAGATACACCTTGCAACATTACAAACATCAAAATTATAAATTCTCAAGAATAATTTGTCAAAAGAATTACAAATCGGCACGGTAAATTAACATACCGGATAGAACAAATTGTGTACTCCACTATCCTCATCACAAGTTCCAGAAAAATCTCATCTCAGTTGTGCAGTCAGTAACCAAGCCAACAAATCATGTCTATACATAATAGATTTGGTCCAACTGCAAATGAGTAAACAATAGATTGAAACCTTAACACGCAAGTTTTCTTTCATAAACTCGTCGTCTATTCACTAGCATTCATCATTATCTCCATTTTCTCATTCAACTTAAACCATGTAACTGCAGGTTCTTGCTTTCTATTTCACATAGATGAAATCATCATCAGAGATCCTCGAAACAACCTCTTTTGCCCTGCGTTCAAATACCGATTTTACAAGAGCTTCATCCAATTCAGCAAACTCAACAGATGTTTCCCTCAAGGCCTCAACATTGCATCAACGCTCACAGTCGCTTGTCTAGATTTCATCTCCTCCATTGCAGCAACAGCACTCATCTCTATCTCCGCATTTCCAACGAAATCAATAGAATGGCAGGCCTGGATCTTAATTAGGGGTGTTGAGCCTGTTTGGTGATTGATTTTCGTTGTTCTTGCAGGAACCCCGGCTGTTCTCAAAAGCAGTGATTTCAAGTTTTTAAAGATTAACAGCTGCTGTACGTTCAAGCTTTTATACCCTTGGGTCTTACAGCAGAACGTCAAATCTGAAGTAGCCTTTCTTGAAGCTGAAGTTAAGGCACACTTTTTTTTTTGGGATAACCTAAGCCCAAGGCACTTACGGGATGTTTCATCGCTTATCTGCCTTATAAACTTTTATTGAGTGGATAAAGTTGATTTTTTTTTCTTTTCAACTTATAAATTACTTTTAAATTAAAAGAATAAATATATGTATATAAACGACTTATATATTATATGTAGAGAAATATAAGTCGGGAGCAACGTGCTACTATTTCTTTCTTTCCTTCTTATTTCTTACTATGAGCATTTTTCTAAGTTTTTTTCTTTTAATTTTTACCAAGTGTGATATTCTTGTTAATCGATTTTTCAGAAAAATTTTACGTGAATTCATCTCAAGTTTTAATAATACTATTTATGACAGAGTATAACTATTTGACTCCGTTCTTTTAGATTGAATGGTTAACGGTTGAACTGAACTGAATGAATTAAACTGAAACTGAAACTTATTTGAAACTTGTTGACTGAAACTATTTAATAATTATTGAAACCAGATGAAATTGAAACTTATGTGAAACTAATCGAAATTAAATTATGTTCAAAATTATGTCAAATTTATTTACAGTATTGAAATTTAATGACACTTAATAGACTTCTAATGGAAGTCTAATGAAGTAAAACTTAATAAAACTGAATGAAACTGAACTGAATGAAAAATAAGTTAAAAAGAACAGATGCTTAATGTTGGATAGTTAGCATGTTCTTGCAACCCATAGCATACATAAATAGAGCTAATTAAAAATTATGATAAAATTTTGGATAAATTACACTATTATACAAGTTAGACAAAGTAATTACATAAATAACACCTAGCTAAATTATTCTCATTGATTGATATTTTTTAATTTTATTTACACCCAATACACCCTATATAAAGCCTCACCTCATCCCCCAATTCATATTCATATCATTTTCAATTTTGATTTCTCCTCTCCCCCTAACCGACGGCAACACCAGCTTACTCCACCTCGTATTTTTTCATCTTCATCGCCATCGCCGCCGGCATCATTGCGCCTCCTCCACCTCTGCGTAATCCTCCTCCTCCTTTTCAATTTCAATTATTCTATCATCTATGTTTCATATTTGCCTTTCTTATTCGTTTTTTGATTTTCTTTTCCATCCTCGTCACCGCCGCCGACAGCAACACTCGGCCTCCTCCTCCTCCTTCTCAATCTCTTCAACATTTGAATCGGTCTTTTTACAGATAATCTATTTTTATGGTGAGCTTTTTAAAATCAGTGAGGTAACAGTGAACTCAAACAACTCTTCGGTTTTGGTTTGCGATATCCGAGGCTAATTTTTCAGTCTCCTCCGCCTCCTCCTCTTCAATTAAATTTTTATTTTGATTCGTTTATCTTTGGTTGGTTCTTGCTTTGTTTCTACTGATTCAATTTCTAGCTTAATAAGCATTCGATTCGGTGATAGCTCTGTGTTTTGTTGATTGGTGATAGTGAAAAGGAAATTGTGAAGACAAAGCAGAGATGAAGATGATGTTGTAAAAGGATGCACAAAAGGTGTTTGATAAAATGCTTTAGTATTGTAAGGGATATGTATTGCATATGTGTGACATATGTATTGTTATGCAAAAACTGTGTAATCTGTTCGGAATTTTGCGTGACATATGTATTACATATATGTTGTATATGTAATGAGTTTGTAAAGTTGCTTTTCTTATCAAATCAGTTCGGGAATTTAATGTAAGGGATATGTATTGTATATGTAACACATATGTATGGTATGTGTAATGGATTTTGTAAACATATTCTTGTTATCAAATTCAGTCAGAATTTAACGTGTGACATATGTGTGACAGATGTATTATATTTGCATGTTACAGCGAAAACAATACCATTTTTTAGTAAGTGTAATGTATGACATATGTGTTACAAATGTGTGAACAGGGTACTGAATGTAATTATTTTGCTTTTTTGTATGCTTGGTGGTGTTAGTTTAGCTTGTTTGTTATTTTTGTAATAAGTTTGTTTGACTAGTCATTTTGCATTGTTTAACAAACTTTTTTGGTCATACCATGTAAGTTTTCCTAAAATTTTTAACCAACATATAAATTTTAAAATCCTAACTATAACAATCCATGACCTCTTCAAGGATTTATTAATTATTAAAAAAAAACTATAACAATCAAAATTATTCGCAACAATAAATTCAACAAAAAAAAAATTACAAAATCCTAATTATAACAATTTCGTATCTCCGAACAAATAGAACCAATTTCAATAGCAAACAATCAATTAAATTTAAACCCTAAAATTAAAAAACAGTTTCATAATAATTCATATAGAGGACCGCTGTAGTGAAACTAATAGGCAACTATATAAAAACTCTTAACAATTTGTTGAATTGATTGATAAGCATGTGCATTTTAACATTACTTTAGAAATTTTAAAATGGTCAATATCTTTGAACTGACTTTAATATTCGTTTAGAATAATTTGTAAAACAAGCATATGGTTTTATTCTTTAATAAATAATAATGCACACATGTATAGAGAACAAATTTCTCTATTACAAATGTCACGATAAGCTTGCAACTAGTGAAGGAACTAAAAAAATTGAAAGATCGGCGGGGATATAATTATATATACACCCGGTCTTACAGCACAACAAAATCCCATCTCAGCCAAATCCTATCTATGCTTCTAAAAAAAGGAATTCACTGATTTACTGTACATTAAATAAATAAAATAATATTCGACCCACCTCAAATATGACTAGGATTTCAGACATTTAAAGATCGTAAATTCAATTTTTACTACTAGTGCTAGTTCATTGGGGTAAGATATTCACCATTAAAAGGTAAAAAATGAAAAGAAAAAACCTAAGTGATATGTAAAGAGGTGAACATTGACTTGTGATATGTTTGTTTAAAAATAACCCTACGATTATGCAACTATATGAGCATATGATAACTCAATTTTTACTGATAGTTTTTCTTCGCCCTAACAAAAATTGTTATGATTAATGCAGTTATAATTTCAAAATTCGTAAACACAAGTGTGATTAATATTGATTCGTCAGAATATAGCTGCAGTTGGAAATGCAACACTTCACCGAAGCAATGTTTTCTTACAATGTGTCATACCTATTTCATAGATGGATTGTATTTTTTTAATGCATTATATAGCCCATACTTATCTATAAAATATCTACTGCACTCCTCATCTTTTCAAGTGACTTCTTAGTTTCATGATTTCTAAAATGTACATTTTATAAGTCTTTCAAACACACAAAACTACTTTCACTCATGTGAGTGTGCTACACGCGCTTTCATGTGTCGGGTTAGAAAAGTCAAACCAATATTGACTCGACACATGACATTTTCAATTCAAAAAGTTGGTCAAAATTTAATTTAGTCCTTTATGAATTTATCTTTTCATTTTTACCATTTTCTTTAATACAACAAAATACCATTAACACTTCTAAACTTTCTTTCATCAAACAAAGAACCATCGGGAACCACCAACTGACGTCGGGAAACACTGACAAAAAATTAACCACCAGATTAGCTGGCGGAACATCGTCGGAAAATTCGACGAAATGCTGCCTGGAAAAGTCGCTGGAATACTGTCGGAAAAGTCATCGAAAAGTCATCGTGGGAGGTGAAAAGTCAGTCACTCTCCCATCTTAGTTAAACTTGTCTCGTCATCTGCCACATAAGATTAAAAGACTTAGAAAGTGCACTTCTTTGAGAGATAAAAAGACGAACAAAATGCTACAAACCGCTATTAGAAATTATGAGAAACAAGAAAAAAGACGAGATAATAACATTTTTTGTTGAAGAAAGGTAATAACATGTTTGATAATTGATTAATGGAGGAATATATATATATATATATATATAAGTTGAAACTTTAAAATTGGAAGTCATGTTATCAGATGAAACTACTGTAAAATGTTGCCGAAAAGAGTTATATTCACGTAAAAGTTTCTATTTTTTTGGACTTCAGTACAATACAACACAAAAAATCCCCATGTACAAATAAGCTTGCTCATATATTTGATCTTGTATGAAACATCGTATAAATTGAAAAGGAGCATTAAATAATTGTTTTTCTTTAACATTTTTGGATGTCGGAGAGCTTCATTCTTGTGAAAAGATAGATGTTGGTATAATAGAACATGTGATGGGGCTTGTTTCGTAAAAATTAAATCAATGTTTTTTACTTTAGGCATAGACTGTATTATGAATAAATTAAATGTAATTGAATTTCTTTAAATTTGGGGTTTTCGAATAAAGGAACATAATTTCGACTATAAGAAAAGTTTGTGTAATTAAATGTGCACAATACTATAGCTTCTAAAAAATTCAATAAAATATTTTGCAGTAAGAAATGTGCGTTAGGACATAATCTTTAATTTTCGAAGTGCTGCACTTATTTAGTAACAAAATTATTGACATTTCGAAGCGAAAAAACTATATAGTTGTAACATTGAGGGGCTGTTTTCCCAAGCTGTTTTTCCTAAAAATTTCATTTTGAAGCTTTTTCTAAAAGCAGAAGATTATAATTCTGGAAAAGCTGTTTTGACAGTTCTCAATTTTTTGATAGAAAGAATCAAAATGCAATATTAAAATAAAAAAATTGATGTTATATGAAAAGTTTGTGATACCAATTTTTAGAAACAACAGTTCTGATAATTATGTTAAACATACTTTTAAAAGATGCTTGAAAAATGGAGTATGCAATATTCATTTATAAAAAAAAAAACAAGAACATTTAAATAAAAATTAAAAGACCGGTATGCTATCAGAAAATAGATAAAAAGAACATTAAATTCAATATATTGGACTTGATTATGTCTATATTTTTTTAAAATCCTATTCATAATAATTGAAAGCAACTTCACTGAGCAGCACCGCCAATAATTTCGAACGAATTCCAGTCAAAAAAACACACTGAAACAAAAAAGTGATGCATTACAAATTCAGACAAGCAATCATAAAATTTCCTGAATATATACACTGTGTATATATATTTTAATATCTAAAATAAATAAATGAAGAAAAGGTTTTGTTTGATTCGGAGATGATGTCGTTTAAGAAAGAAAAGAAGGAAAGTGGTTAGGCGGAAGAGAGATGTCATAATGATAAAGAAGAAGAAGAAGAATTTAAAAAATGAATTTTCAAAAAAGGCAGTCTTTTTCTTGCTTTTATTGAGACATGTTAAAGTTCCAATAACCCCACTAACTCTCCACGTGCTCCCTTTTTAAATATTATTTTACCTAAACGTAACATGCTTTTATTACCACCAACTCAGTTTCGTCTTCCCCTTTGCTTCCTTACCTCGTTTTCCTTCCATTCTTCCAGCTTCAGAACTTGACACTCAAATTTGACTTTTCTTTACAGTCCATTGACATTTTATACCGTTACTGACGATGTACATTTACCGTCACTCATGTGGAATTTGAGTTATCTTTTAAATTAAATGATGAACTGTGAAATTAAATTAAATGAAATTGAATTTGATGAAATTGAATTAAATTAAACTGAAACTTTCTAAAATCTGAACTGAATTTAAGAGACTTGAATTGAATTGAATTTAATTTTTTATTTTATTTTTTAATTAAAAATTGAAATTAATTTATTTATATTATTTTTTCAATAAAAATTAATGGACATAAACTGAATTGAATTAAATTGAAGATAAAGAGAATATGATCTTAATAAATAAATGTCGAACTGAATTTATTGCTGATAACTATATGAGAAATAACAAATTAGTTTTTGTCTCCTAATTAAAGTAAAATGTCTTATTGATAAGAGATAATAATTAATTTATTATTTCTTATATAATTATCAATTAAATATGAATTAAAATTTATAAACTGTATTGAATTGAATATAGTTAGAGTGAACTGAATTGAAGTGGAATTAAATTAGAAAGAAAATAAGTAATGCAGAATATTGAGTGGGTTAAATCTGCAAATTTAGCCACGCGGTAACGAGTAGTTTATTGAATATAATATTCAGAGAAGAGGAAAAGGGGAAAAAATGCCCTGTCACATCCTCAGCCTGTCCATTTTCATTTTTCCCCCACTTCCTTCGCCGTGGACTTCTTTTCCTTCTTTCCCTCCTCCACCTCCTCTTCCTCCTCTTTAATCTAGGGTTTCTTCTTTCTTAATTTTCGTTTTTTTCCTGTTTAATCTAATTCCTGAGTTTGGGAGATACAGTGCTACTGTTTCAGCTCTTTAATTGAATTCGTTTCTTCTAATTTTCGGCATGGACGGGGAAAAACGGGTACAGAAGGAGGGGCGAGGGGAGGAGGAGAAGGAAGAAGCTGTGAGACGAGGAGACTATGGAGCTTCTGTTCAGCAGGATGTGGATAAGACAAGTTTTCGTGATTCCGCTGACTTTTTGACCATCGATCAACGGGAGGCCATGCGAGAGTTGGATGATTCTCAGCTTGTTGGACCTCCGCCTCCTCCTCCGGCTACTGACTCTGCTTCTGCTTCTACTTCTGCTTCTTTGGTAGATGTTCCTATGGCGGATGTACCAGTTTCAGCTGGAGGTACGCTTCCTGCGGCTAACCGGAAACGGGGACGGCCTCCGAGAGCTCAGGGAAAGATAGGTCGATCTCCTCCTCAGAGAAAGAAGGTGCCGGTGGATGAGGAGGAGGATGTTTGCTTTATTTGTTTTGATGGTGGTAGCCTTGTGCTTTGTGATCGCCGGTGAGTTGGTTCTGTTTTCTTGAGTAGTTGTTTATTCAGATAAAGTTTAGTCCTAGTAGCTGTAGTTATTTCAAAATGTGCTTCATTGATTGCCTTCTGATGCCGTAAATTTCATATGTTGTTCGTATCCGATTGTTTTGGGTTGTTATCTGTGCAATTCGGTTTCTTACTTGGTTTCGGTTGTTATGTGGTAGGGGTTGTCCGAAGGCATATCATCCTACGTGTATAAAGAGGGATGAGGCATTCTTCCAATCAAAGGCCAAATGGAATTGCGGTATGTCTGAACCAATGACGCGATTATTCTATTTGTCTTCTATCTTGAATTGCACATTTCATGTTCATATAAACTTCTTTTGTTGTTATTGACAATCATTATGCCATCTAATCATGGCATTTTCCCAGGTTGGCATTTATGCAACAGCTGTCAGAAAGCTTCCTATTATATGTGTTACACGTGTCCATACTCTTTGTGCAAAGGGTGCACCAAAGATGCGGATTATATTTGTGTAAAAGACAACAAAGGGTTTTGTGGAACGTGCATGAAAACCATAATGCTGATAGAAAATGTTAAGGTGGATAATGCCGAACCGGTAAGTGGACAAAACTCTTTATCTCTTATTGGCTGGTTCTTTAGATTTCTTGGTTAACTAATGTTTGCAAAGGGCATATACCACCATGTTAGGCGTGGAGTTTTTGATACGCCTGTAGTAGCATACTTCTCTGCTGAATGTTGTCAATTGAAATTCATCCTACGTTTTGTCTTGACATCTAATTTTATGGGCAATAGGACCTAAAATTTTTGCTATAAAATTTATGAATTTAGACTCTTTCACAGTTTTTTTACTTTTTTCAATACTTTTCCTTTTTAGAACTACTCGTTCACCTTTTTGAAGTCTATGGCCTCTAGATGGATTTGCTTCTCAACTGAGCAGCAGCTTATATACTATGCGAATGCAATTTGGGGAAGATTTCTCTCACATGATAAATTTGCAGGTTCAAGTGGACTTCGACGATAAAACTAGCTGGGAGTATCTCTTCAAGGTCTATTGGGTTTGCTTAAAAGATAAGGAGTCTTTGACTATAGATGAGTTGATCAATGCTAAAAATTCTTGGAAGGCTGATGAGCTCCCTAAACCCAGAAATTCCTGGAAAAGAAACGGATTTGCTGCTCGGAAGGAAATGCTTACTGGCGAATACGCTAATGCTAATTATGAACAAGTCTCTTGTTTAGATAACTGCAATAGAAATGGGGAAGAAACTCCATCTAAAAGAAGAAAGGGTAATGACCAAACAGATCAGCTGGGAAAAAATTCTCCAGTCATGGAAAAACCAACAGTTGAAAAGGCCATAGCCTTGCCTGAAGGTGCAACATGGGCAACAAAGGCTCTGTTAGAGTTTGTTGCTCACATGAAAGATGGTGATTCATCTATGCTATCTCAGTCTGATGTGCAGGCTCTTTTATTGGAATATATAAAAAGAAACAACCTTCGTGACCCTCGCCAGAAAGCTGAAGTTGTTTGTGATGTGAGACTTACAAAACTGTTTAGAAAATCCCGTGTTGGTCATTTGGAAATGCTCAAACTTCTTGAATACCACTTCCTCACAAAAGAAAAATCTCCATCAAATAGTACTGATAGATCGACAGTTGCGGATGCTAGTAGCAGGCAGTTAGAAGGAACCAGCTGCAGCAATAGTCAACTGGCTACTATGGTTAATGATAGACAGCAAAACACCAATAGAAAGATGAATGGGAAAGGATCGCAGATTAACCCAAACACTGATGAATATGCAGCTATAGATGTTCACAATATAAATCTGTTATACTTGAAGTTCAATTTGATGGAAAAACTACTGGATGATGTAGAGAACTTCCACAAGAAGGTTGTTGGATCATTTGTGCGAATTAGGATTGCTGTTGGTGATAGAAAACAAGATGTGTATAGGCTCGTTCAAGTTGTAGGTATAATCTGATGACCATCTCCTTGGGTTATGTTTCATGAGATAATACATAGTGCTGGAAGATTTTCTTTCAACTATATTTTGAAATGGCATGTTTATTGATCATTTTTTTTGTGATCTTCATTTAGGTACTTGCACGGCTGATGAACCTTATAAATTTGGCTCGAGAACGGTTAATGTTAATCTTGAGATTTTGAATTTGGACAGGAAGGAGGTCATATCAATTGATAGAATTTCCGACCAGGATTTCTCTGAGGTGAGTTAAGG
>CAOJBJ010846468.1:0-21243 GCA_948291685.1 Euphorbia celastroides
AAAAACTTGAGGGAGAAGAAGCTGCAGATCTTGCATTAGCATTGTTTTCATCCCTGGAGCTTTTGGCCAGAGATGAATCACTGCTTTTCTGGCTCCATGAAGCAAGTCTGTCATCCTTGCCCACTGAAGTACTCAAGAGATAATCGGTTTCAGCAATTGTTCTACCATTTTCGGACCATAAAGCTTTGCCAGACTCTGACGGGACCAGCTGTCCATCTCTCAATGGTGGGGGAAATGAAAACCCCCCATCTCTATGATCTTTCGCATGTGAAGACGAAACTTTGTCAGAACTAGCATTATATTCATTAGAATCTTGTATACCAGTTTTCTTTTTCTTTCTGTTTTGCTTGTCATTATATATCTTGTCTAATTCTAGGTGAGAGGATCTTGACCCACCAACCTTATTGTCATGCCCATGGAAGTATTCAATATCTCCTTCACTACTGCCTCCAACCAAACTTTCCCGCACTTCACTGCCAAAATCTGCAGCATCACTGTTGATACCCACCCCAATGGACCTAACTGAACCATGTTGATCATCATCGATACAAATATCATCAAGATGTGGTCTTCCACTGTCATTCATGGTCTTCCCATCACCTAGCATTATAAGTTCATTTGTCTGAGTGACAAATCCCTGCCATATAGGTTCTGCACGCATCAAATTTAGTTCTTCTTCATCCATTAGTTGTCCATCATACTGAGCTATTAAATCATTATCATCAGTTGTCTTATACATTTCAGTCACCGAAAGTCCTATCGGATCATCGGAGGCTGCAACTGGTTCGATATTTTTTGATTGACAATACTGCTCCCCGGAGAAGTAAGAATCCTCCTCTGCAAAAGATTGATCATCATCCTCATCTTTTGCAGGAAGTCTTTCCTGTTGATCTGGAGTGCTACCATGCCGTGTTCCCTTTTCATTGTCACTCGGGTAATCAATTTCATGGGCCAGAAACCAGGCCTCATCTTCAATTGGCTGTCTCATGTATCCAACATCATCATCATCCTCGTACTTATCAGAATCCCAATATTCATTTGGATATTCAATGGATTCACTTAATCCCTCACCAACAGTAGCAAATCCAGAAACTAGATCAGATATATCATCAGTGATTCCTTGACTCACAGATAGCCAGCTAACTCCCATAATCCTTTTCCCACCTAATTATTGATATAAGATAAGGAAACTATAAAATATGAAAAGTAACATCTAAAGTCACAAAATCTTGAAATGCAAGGACAATCCTGTTTTAAATTTGTTCTGTATCGAGCACATAACCAAAAATATCCCACCAAGTACACAATTATTTTTACCTAGCATGACCAAAAGATTTGAAATTCACTGACTCCTTATCTCAAATAATTAAATTGTCCATGCTTCAATTTTCCAAAAAATACAGTTAACTTATCATTACTCATCTCCAATTCTATTAGAAGTTCGGAAAAATTATCTCTATGATGCCGCAGGCAAACAGTTGACAGTCTTGATACTCTGCCTAATTTACACCACCACTCTCATGTTCGACAGATAAAACATGATGCAACCAATGCATTGAAGGAAAACATATGTGCAATTCAAATCAATGAAAATGTATTTTTAGATTTTGGATAAAAGGGGAGATCAACAAATTATATTGGCCTCAGACAAAAGGTGTTTGCACCTCATTCAATAGCTAGGAGTGGATAAGGATACATACACATTTCTTCCTTCAATTGATCTTATAAAAAGAACTTTAACCCCACTTAACCTCATCCAAGCCAAATAAATAATCTTACTAATTCCTTCTGTTTTAATAGTCATAGGATTCCAACTTGATTTGACTTGGTCCCACTCCCAGAACATCAGCAACTCTAGAATATCCTAATCTAGCCCAAAGTAGGCCCCAAACATAGTTGCATGCATAATTGTAAAGGCCAAAAAATGAGAAGCTCGTATTAAGTTGACTTTGGAGATTCTACAGGATATTATCTTGTCTGTTCATAGTACAGAGATGTGAATCATGCAGTATAAACAAATCCATTAGCAAATGCAAAGTTTGCAATTTAAATGCTGGATTTAAGCATGGTAACATTAGAGAAAGGAGGAAAAGAAGTCATGAGTGTTTTGTTGGAAAATTCTTCACAGAGATATGAGGTACAGTTGATTGGCATGAAGGAGTATAACACCTAAATAAGTATCTTAACATCAACCAGGTCTACGGTACAGAGAATAAGAGCTATGATGGAAGAATGGCAGTCTAATAATTAGTGTCTTTCTTATTTTGAATCGATAATCCATATTAAGTGTAAATCTTCCCCTGACACAGGGGAACAAATTAAAAACTTCACAAGATGTCAATGAAGAAAGATCATCATACAGATAATTCCCCAAACCGAATCAAAATATCATATGGCTATGAATAGTAAATATCCATCAAAGAAACTAACCTGAAGAGCTGATTTCTTGTCCAATAGGAACATCAAGATATGATCCAATCAGCAAAGCATCATCAGCACTGCTGAGCCTTTCACCAGGTTCAAATTCCTCCTGCCAACTGACATTCAAAACCTTGTCTTCTGACTTAAGTTTTACAGGTGGAAGCCTTGGAAACTCTTCCTTCGGATTATCAGATGCAACAGAAAAACTTAAGCCACTTGAATTCTTCTGCTCTGTACTCACTTGAGACTTCCCAAAGTATAAAGCTCTTCCAATCTCATCTACCTGCTCTTTGATTGCAACCGTAGCATCAGCAGTATCTGTTTTCTTCTTCCCTTCTCTTTTATCCGAAACTGTATTACTATCATAACTGGTTGATTTGTCCCCCTTTGCGAAAGGAAATTTTGTCTGGACAGAACAATCTTTCCGCTGAGTTGCAGAGCTAGTCAACTCTTCATTCCTAGGCCACGTATTATCAGCAGAAAATGCAACACTCTTTGTAAATGGCTGCTCAAGTTCATTCTCATCAGGTGTTTGAAGTCTTTCATACTTTGGTTCAGCTTCAACAATACTTGTACTAGTACTTGTATTTCCAAGCCACAAACCTCTCTTTTCACCAGAAAAGGCAACATCTTCTCCAGCTTTAGCAATTGCTCTAGCAGATAAATTACCAAGATCAACATCATTTTGGTAAGGACTACAAATCAACTACAGTATCCTCAGAATCAATAGCTACAATGGCTTCATTAGGTGTACCGCTCCAATCACCAACCGCAGACTTCTTTTTCCAAGCGTTATCCGAACCATTCCTCCCAGTTCGACACTCAATTTCTTTAACAATAAGCTCATTAGAAACTTCGCCGCTACTCCGAGAGCCAACCCCTTGACTATCACCGCCCTGTTTCCTCCCATTCTCCTGCTCAAAACCCGATCCTTTCCAGCTTCCTTGTCTTCAAGAGTCAGCTTTTCAAGAAACCCATTCAAATCAGGACGGTTCGTAAGCCCACTCCGCAATGCTGCCTCAGCTCTAGTGAAGCGATTTCTCCGAAGAAAATCCAGAATCACATCAACCAAGCCATTTTCCTCCATGGCGCACTGCTAAAGCAATTCACTACAAGCAATAACGTAAGCACAAGAAATCGCTTACCACCATGCAATCTACGACGTGGATCGCGCGATCCAAAATCAGGATCGTTTCGCGCGCTTAAACGACGAAATTACCGTTGCAGATTGAAAACCCTAAATGCTTGAAAGGGATCCCCCTGCGGTTACGAAGCGGAGGCTGAAATTGCAGAGTGAAAACGGCCGGCCGGAGGGAAAAAAGTACGGAGGGAGAGCAATTAAGGGTGGTGAACGGAGGAAGAGCGACGGAGAAAGAGACGAAATTGGGTCGGGGTAGCGTTCGATGGTGGAGTTATGTTTCCGTACAATATGTGTAATTGGATCTTGGCCGTTATTTTATTGATTTGAAACAGGTACAGCCGTTGATAATGATGACCCGCTAAGTACAATCATGACTTCGTTCAAAATATGGAGCCCCCCTCGTTTCATTCAAAACTTGTATAACGTGCCTTTGTCTAAATTCTAAATACAAGTAATAATTAAAAGTATTCAATTTATAAACTTTATTTCATATTTTTTTTGGAAAATAAATAAAGTTGCCTTAAAAATTTGGTGTAAGTTATCCTTACTTCGTATTTTACAAATTCAAGGTTACTTTACTTCTTATTACCGTTGGATTAACATACCCTCTACTCATCTAACAGTGATAAGAACAAAGTAATGAATAACCAAAATAAGAATAGAGTCTCCCTAAAAATAATACTTGACATTAACATTTATCTTGTCCATATCAAATTAGTGCTATCCATTTTTAAAAATATTAAAATAAATTTGTATATTTTTTTTATAATTTCGTAGGAACTTAGCATCAACATATTTTATTTTTTTTTTATTCTAAATAAAATGAAATGAATTATTTTAAGAACACTTTTAAAAGAGAATATTTTAAAATGTAGCTCTGTTTGTTTGCAGGAAAATAATGTGCAAGGAAAATTGTCAAGAAAACATGTTATGCAAAAAAATAAAATATTTTCTTATATTTAGGCTATATTACTATAAAATATTTTATGATGTTTGTTTATATTTTATGTTTTTGAAAAAATATTTTTTAAAAAACTTAAAAATACAATATAATATATTAAATCTTATATATAATAAGAATTATTACATAGAAAAGTTAAATTTAATTACAATATATTTTAGTTGATATTTTTTCTAATAATTAACAAATCCTTAAAAGGTTGGGTTTCGAACCTAAGATCTCTCACCAACACATTAGAAGGTGTACCACTTGATCAAGGCCAATTGATTTTTAATTGATATTTTAGCATAAAAATTAACTTAAATTGTGGAGGTAAATTTTATGATGGTGTCGGTGACAGTGACAGTAGCGAGTTGACAGTGATGGTGATGGTTGGAGAAAGTGATGGTTGTGGGGTGGAAACAGTGATCATGATGGTAGCGACGACTAAATAGAATAAGTAGTGGTGGAGAATTTAAAGAAGTAATGATGGTGGTGGAATAGAGATGGTAGTGATGGCGGCTACGATGCAATGAAGTAAACAATCATAAAGTGAATGAAGTGGCGGTGGTGATATAGCGACAATAAGATGAAGTAAATAATGGTAGTGGTGAAATGGAATAAATAATGATAATAATGGTAAAGAAAGTGGTGATGGTGATCATATGGTGGAAATATTTATTAATATATATTTAAGAAGTGGCGGTGAGGTCAAAAATAAAAAAAATATGTTTTCATCATTTTTTAAATAATAAAATATTTTTTCATTCTTCTATTGTATATTCTTATTGACTCATAAAATATATTTTCATTGACTTATCAAATAAATAAAAAAAAACTAGCAAAATATTTGTTTGAAAAATATTTTATGAAAAACAAACATGACCTTACGGGTAGCTCTGATACAAAGCCATTTATTTTTGTGACATTTGCTCTTATGACATGCCAATCAATTTTATAATTAGTTGTTCTTTTATGCAAAAGTATGTAGGTTGAACAAAATCAATAAATATATCGAAATTAACATTTAATTATACTATTTCTTTATTTGAAACTTCAATTGTACTTTTGATTTTTATAGAACAGACATTTGTGAAATGAATTCAAATTCGATCACAAATGTTATATATTAGTTTCACTTTACAAATAAATTTCATTCAGCTACAGAGACCTATAAAATTGTATTTAAACTAAATTTTAATAATAGTATTGAAATGATTTGAATGTCTTTGAAAATCTATTGAATGAATTTGACATTTAAAATTGAAGATACGTGCTCTAATTCATGCTTTATTTTGGGTCCTTCAATTGGATTTTCTCAGTTGTTGTTTCTGCAACCGATGAGTGGCTGCATTTGGGGATTTCCATGGCTTCATTCTCTGTTTCCACTCTATCTCTTTATCGTCTCGCTTTTCCTTCTTCAGTAACTCCCTCTTCTTCTCGTTCCCTCGCTTTCCCGGTAAGAATCATCAATTCTCACTCTCACATTTACAGTTTCCTCTCCACTTTTCGTGCATTTTCTCCGTTATTCAAATCGTGGAATAATTGTTCCTTCTGTTAGATTCTTACTTCGTTTGGGAATAGGAAGAGACTTGGAACTGTCCGTTGTAGTCTCGCCAGCGCGGCTAGTTCAGGGAAAGGCCAAGGTGTGTATCCTGTCTCTGTTACCCTGGTTGTTTTGCTATGCTGGTCTATATACATATATCAATCTCTTTTGTAGTCTGAAATTTACAGAGGCATTTGATCTTGACCTGCGATTGGTTCTCGAATTAGCCAATGAGACTGAGTTGTATGAGCTTCAGAATATCCTGTTTGGCCCCAGGTCTTTATTTTGATCTGAATTTCAGGGGTTTGTTTTGCCTCGTGTGCAAATTTCTCAAGAAATTAGGTAACTACTAAATATTTTTATTGGTTTTTGTAATCTTACAGTTACTTCAGTCCTTTGCTTAAATCAATTTCAAAGACCAAAGTGGACACTAATGCAAGAATTGACGAAGACTTGGAAAAGCGAGAAAATTTTATAGCAGCTCTTGAGTCAAGATTCTTATTCCTTGCGGCAGATGCCAGGTCCACTTTAAGGTAGTTGAATCTTAATTTTTCTTGGCTGGTAATAGATGGTTATGTGAAATCTTAATTTTTAGAATTGTTTGCAAGTTAGCTGAGTTTTTTTATTTGGCAAGTCATTGGCAAATTATGACATGGCGACATAGATATACGGATGTTGTTGAAAAGAAAGACTAACTATGGTGCAACTATCGAAACTCAACTTGATACAAGAATTCAACTTATGATTTTTTTTGCATATATTTTTCACACTTAAATTTGACTTGACACTTACTAACTTACTATAGATACTCGAGCTCTGCCCTGCATCCTTAAATTTGACTTATGAATTTTTTTTGCATATTTTTTTAACATTTAAATTTGACTTGACCTTTAACATATTTACAACTATTGTTTTGAACTAATGTTTGTTGCAGCTGTTGTCTTATGCAGGGGTTGGAGGCCTTCATATAGAAATGTTTTACTTGCTGTCAGAGAAAAGTTAAGCATTCCTTGCTCAAGGAAATTGTCAACTGAGGATCTAGAAGCAGAAATTTTCCTCTATCTACTTCAAGATCAATCTAGGTGCATTTTTCAAGTAGTTGCTTGTTGATTTGTTAACTTCTTGCAAGAACATTTTTCAATCGATTCAAACTCATGTAAATTGTTATTTTCTTTGCTCTTAAGAAAATGACAAGTTTTACTTATTTTGATATGATTTATAGCTCGTATGTTCAATCTTCCAGTTGCAACATTTGAAAAACGTTGAATTTTGAGAAATTATTTGTGGATTTCATTAGTCCGTCATTAATTTTCTTTTAGTGTATATATGAATCATTTGATATTGAGTATATTTATTGTACTTTGCTATTCCATGTAGTGAGGAATCAGAAATGTTTACTCACACTTGGGAGTTATCCGAGCTTCCTGAAGACCAAGGTAGTCTAGAACTTGGACTTAGGAAATGGAAAGGACAAGCACATGCTGCACTAGAACTTGGTCTTGAGGAGATTCAGTCTATGATTTTGAAGGTTTCCCTATTCTAGCACCGGCTTGATTTGTGGACTTTTTAGTTTTAGAAGAGATCCGCCCTTGTTGTATAATTTGTCCCTTGTGATATTTTTTTGTTCTGCTCACATTCTCTAAATAGGGTGGTGGCATATTTGCAATATCAAAAGCTTACTAACTGGTATTGATTAACTGTTTTTTCTAGTTCATTTGATCTTCAATGTTTTTTCTTTGGGCCTTAGCTACATTGATTTTGCTATAGCTAACAAGGAGACTATCAGGGAAAGTATTTCTGGAAGCTGCCAATTATCAAATTAAAAAGGAAGTCCTCAAAAAGGTACATTCTTGACCTTGTAATTCTGAGTCTGAGAGATACAAAAATATGCTTATTGATGTTTATTTGTTGGTAAAATAATGTCTCCAGCCTTTTGAACCTGTACTTTTACAGATAAATCTCCTAACCTTGTTTGAATTGGAAATTGATGTTTATTGATGTTTTTTCTTGTTTCTACTGCCTGCATATTACATCCTTTTCTCTTATCAGTACTGTATAGAATATCATTGTAGTTTGTTGGTGTGCAAAGCTGCTGTGAGCTTGACCTTCTTATGCTTTAGAATATCTGTGAACTGTATGTCATATCATGTTTTACTTTTACTTCTCTGCCTGTTATGGTTACTCGTTCTGTTTCTTTTTGACATATATACTTCTTTCTTTATAGAGTAAGACTGTTTCTATTAAGCCTTATGAGCAAGTCTCTCTCACCATTCGGATATCATTTACTTATTGTGACCTCTAAATGATGTACTAAGCTAAGAATCTTTGTTGATGAATCCCTGCATTAATGAGCGTTGCAGATTGATGTCCACTATACATATTTGGTCATGTAATTTGTAGTTTATGTCCACTAATAATCTTAATGAGTGTTGCAGATTTATGTCCACTATACAGATTCATGTCCCTGCATTGAGCTAAGAATCTGTCGCTTGTAAAATTGAATTGTACATAGAGTAATCGCTTCCTGATCTATGTCCACTATACATATTTGGCCATATAGGTATGTAAGTTCTTATCGATTACATTAGTGAGTTTGGCTCTACAGTCAAGCCTTAACAAAATATGCAAAATCCTGGTTAGCCCATTCCTTAAAGAAGATGCTATTATTGAACTTATTAGCTATCTGTATATTACACTAAAGTCCTATTTTCCCCTTTGTACACAGGGTGGACAATTAGCTGCAATTAATTTGGAGTCTAGGGCAGCATTGCTTGCTGCAAAACAGGTGATTTCATTGTTAGCACAGAGAAACAATTTTTTTGAAAATATTTTACCATAGTTTGGCGTGAAATCATATTTGGTTGGTTCTACCGCTGCAACTTGAATTTCAAATCTCTTGGTGAAGAATCTGATTGCACAATATGTTACTGATTTAATAGTCTCTCTGTTTTTAAATCCGATTGCCGTTTGGTTATTGTAGAGCTTAATTGTTGAGCAGTGGAGTTCTGCTCGTGCACTTTTTGGATATATATGATTTACTGTTTTACTGAAGCAGAAATAGAGAATGGAAACCTTATTGCTATGCAAATAATTAAGGCCCCATGATTTTTCTTGATATATTTTTGAGAAATATCCTGCATTAGGTGTTCATATATGATTTTGTGTCTGACAATGGCAAATAATATTCTGTTCATAAATCCCAAATGATAATCTTTAACCGTTCTAGGCAGGCAGGCAGCAATGGCTAATATACCTTTTCTTGTGTAATTCTCTCACCGTACTGCTGGTACCATATAGAAAAAACTATATTAATAATGAAGTTCACAGGTTCATTCTTTTTCATATTGTTAATTTTTTTATAATAAAATTAGTATTTTTCAATGTTTCCAAATGTCATTTCATTTTCAGGAACAAGAAATACTGCTTATATCTTTAAACAATATATTGGCAAAAAAAGGGACTAAGCCTATAATTAGTGCATTTTAGAATATATTTAGCAAGTTCGTGTTTAATGTATAACCCCATATTTGTTATATTTTTTGCTATTAAGTTCATAATTTACCAAACTATTGTCACTGTCCTCACAGGGTTTGACTGGAGCAGCAGCAAGATATCTGGGTTTTAGGAGCATGATGACGCTACTTGGTCCAATGTATCTCTTCTCCAGACCTGAGAATCTTATATCTTTGCTTTCTGTTTGTCATTCATAACAATTATTGTGGCTTCTTTGCATATTTTGGGCTGAATGAATCTTAGAGAAGGCCCAGAATTATCCTTTTCATATATTCACCTTTTCAAAAATATACTTGTGGTTTTTGATAAAATATTTGATTGGATAAACAAAACAAGGGAGCGGGTGAGAAATAAAAGGAAATAGTATGAAGATTTCAATTGTGTAATTTCCTTTTGCAGGCTGTTGGGAACGTTTCTTGCAGATGTTGTCATTCAAATGCTTGGAACTGATTATGCTAGAATCCTGCGCGCAATTTATGCATTTGCTAAGGTAATTTGGTTATTGTTATTTGCATGCAATGCTTTCGTTGTCGTTATTATGCAAGATTCTGCTGAGGGACGCATGCTTATAAGAAGTCCGAATATATCTGGACGTCCTGAATTTGTCACTAATAGCCGCTCGGCCCTCAAAACTTTTAATAGTCCCTCTTGCCCCCCCTAAGTTTGTCTGAAATGCACCCCAAACCCTAAAATGCCACATGCCAACTTCTAGTCGAAGAGAAAAAACATTTTTGAAAAATCAAGCCAATCAGAAGCTAGCATGTGGCGTTTAGGAAGCAAATTGGTGCATTTTTTGAGTTAAAGGGGACAAATGCTGCATTTTTGCAAGTTTGGGGGAAAGGGTGAGAGGAACTTTCGAAAATTTAGGGGGGCGAGCAGTTATTAGGGACAATTTCAAGGGTCCATATGTGTTTGGCCTTATTTAGAAATACATATATGTGTACCACCAAAAAATGGTGAATAGAGATTCGGGTAGTTTTGACTTGTGCTACGAAGACCTATGTATGCTCCAGTTAGGAAGTCTGAGAATTTGAGGACTAATAGCAAGATTAGAGGGAGAAGTACGCCGAATATTACATTGACGGAAACAATTTGAAAAGATAACGGCTTACTTAAGATTGATTTACTTTTGGTATCAAATAGAACTTCATGGGCATTACACGATCCATGCAGCTGACCCACCCACCTGGTGTAGGATGAATTCTAAAATGATAGGGGTTTGCAAACTGAATTTTAGGTTCCATTCTTTTCAACTTGTTTTCCATTCAAATTCAGTTATGTTCGGTTGGTACTTATTCAATAAATTTCAATTCGGTTCTGCTGCTGGCCATTCAATTGAATAGAACAGGACCTTAGTGTACCGAATAGAAAACCTATATGTGTCTCGTTCTCCAAATATAATGTGTAAGCGGATTGGCTACTTAAAATTTTGGAGATTCGCATCACCCGAACGTATAAGCTGCCCTTAGACACTCAATGAGCATTTTCCTCTTAGGTGAGCTGAATCTCTCGGATGCACAAGGCATCAAATGTGTTTCATTAGCTAGGGAGAGAATCTTACTTTTGCAGTTATAAGCTTGCTTCACACTTTCAGATATGTATATCTTAGATTCTTTTTTGTTGGGTCTTCTCTAAGTAATTTTGATTATGAATTTATGATAGAGTTTTCTCTTCCTGACATAGAAATAATTAATTTATTCTAGCATTTGTGACTATCACTATGGGTACGTTTGGTTCACGCAATAGCAATTCCATGAAATAGGGAAAAATGAATGGAAAATGGATGAGATTGGTAGGGTGTCCGACTCCGGATGGAATAACTATTCCTTAGCTCTTCAATATATCATGGAATAGCAATTCCTCTGTTGGTCCTGTTGGAAGTGGCTCACAAAAGTTAGAAGATCCGCCAAGTAACAAGATCCGCCAATTCCAGGAAGGTTTGAAGATAAACAAAATCCTGAAGATAAAGTGGAGTAACAAAATCCGAGAAGTCAAAATGCAAAAAACAAGGTCTGGATCAGGAAGTTCCGGAATCCAGCAAGGAAAGAAAGAATCCGGGATCCACGTGGACAAAGATGGATCCGGGTTCAAACAGATTCAAATGTCTAAGTTTGCGGGAGAAGATCAAAATCGGTCTCCAAGAAACATTAAATGCGCCTCACCAACTGTCGGAGCATTTAATGAATAGAGAAGCACTAAAAGACAAAAACAGTAGGCTGACAGTGACATAAAGTTACCAAACAGCCAATGGCGGAGCGTGTGAACTACACAGCCGATTGAACAAGTACAAGGATGTTGTTCAGACCATCAGAATGTCTGAAAATCCTATGTAAACCTATTGACGCACACATCCCTACTTCAAACGGGCATTAAATTGTCTCTAACGACTAAGGGAATGGTCCGGATGCGCCTAGTCTAAACTTCTTCAACAATCAAGATTGAATCTTCACTAATGATTGAGCAATCATTGCAATCAACCTTCCCTTATGATGGATGATTCTGTCGTTTTATATTTTGGTTGAAGTAAAGTCCTTCCATTTGAGGTATAACTTTTTCTTCAGTCTGTGGATCTTCTGATGTCTGCCTGATGTATCAGCTTCTTTGACAGTCTTTGAGGTTTTCTTCTTTTGCTCCCTTTTATAGTCTTCTTCCGGTTGGACTTCTGCCACTTCCAGGAGCAAATTAGTTTTGATTCCTGACCCATTCAAGTTGGATCCGGATACTTGCTGCTTTTGAGAAATGAGATTTTTCTTTGTCATGCTTCTCCTCTAGACAACTTCATAAATTTGGAGGACAACTCCTGATTTAGGAGTTTGCTAGTTGCCTCATCAGGTCTCTGATTTTTTGTGATCACGAGCTTCTTCAGTGGAGGTTTTAATTGACACCCAAATCCTTGTTGAATCTTCTGATGACTTCTCAACTCCTTCATCGATTTATTAATTTTGTGAACCTTATGCTCATATTATCGATGGCTTAGCAAAGAACTCATTCGTGTCATTTTCAGTTACTCAATCAAGGTCTTTGCTTTGACTTCTTTCACCTAGATAGATCTTTTGGTAGGCCGCCTCCAACATCTTTCTGTTGTAGTGGATTAAAGTGGATCTTTAGCTCAAGACTGTTAGCTCTTCCTTTGACTGAGCACTTGCTCTGATATCACTTGTTGGTCCCTTGAGAATAGACAAGTAAGGTCAGAGAGGGGGGGGGGAATGACTCTTCTTCACGCGAAAGTGGTTTGATTTGCAATTTAAAAACCTTCGAATCCGGACTTCAAGTTGGTTCCAGACGCAGACAGATAAATGAACTGAAATTTGAATTGTACAAGTGTTTTTATCCTGGTTTGGCCCCCGCTTACTCCAGTTTCCAGAATTCCTGCTGGGCTTTAATCCACTAATGTTCTTCTTTACGGACAGAAGAAAAGCCGTTTACAATTGTTACTGAAAGACAACTCTCTCCGGACTTTGGATATACCACTAAACTAACACCTAGTATAGCTGAGTCCGTTACCGAAGTATGTTTCTTCCAAAAGTAGGATATACCACCAA
Source organism: Euphorbia celastroides (assembly GCA_948291685.1). NCBI lineage: Eukaryota > Viridiplantae > Streptophyta > Magnoliopsida > Malpighiales > Euphorbiaceae > Euphorbia > Euphorbia celastroides. The sequence goes on from CAOJBJ010846468.1 coordinate 13,104, forward strand.
ATCAACACCTGATTTGGCTGAGTCCTTTCCTTTTCTGGGATATACCACTCTCGATCACTCACCGAATTTCAATCCCCCGATTGAAAAGGTTTACAATTCACTTTTCAAAAAGGTTTCTTTAAGAACAGATTTGACACTAGCTCTTGTTCTCTTTTTGAATTCTTTAAGCTGATTGCTTATGACTTTGTTTTGCTCTCGAAAGCATGTAAAGAATCAACAACTTCTTCCGGCTCCAATGTCTTCTATTTATAGGTTGGGCGATAAATGCTACCGTTGGAGAAGACTCGATCTGGGTCGTTGAAGAAGTTAAGTCTAGGCGCATCTGGATCGTCCCTTTAGCCGTTAGAGACAATTTAATGTCAGTTGTAGCTAGGGATTTGTGTGCCAATGTAGTTCTATAGGATTTTCAGACATTCTAATGGTCTGAAGAACATCCTAGTTCTGTTTGAATCGGCTGTGTAGTCCACGCGCTCCCGTATTGGTTGGAAAGTGACTTTATGTCACTGTCAACCTGCTGTTTTTGTCCTTTAGTGCTTCTCTCTTCATTAAATACTCCAACAGTTGGTGAGACGCATTTAATGCTCCTTGGAGACCTGTTTTGATCTTCTTCCGCACACTTAGACATTTTGAATTTGTTTGAGACCTGATCCACCTCTGTCCACGTGAATTTCGAATCCTTTCCTTCTTTGTTGGATTCCGGAACTTCCTGATCCGAACCTTGTTTTGACACTTTGACTTCCTGGTTTTTGTTACTCCATTTTAACTTCAGAATTTTGTTTATCTTCAAACCTTCATGGAAATGGGTCGGATCTTTGACTTGGCGGAACTTCTAACTTTTGTGAGCCACTTCCAACATCCTCCATTTCAAAGAGAAATAGTTATTCCATAAAGTGTATAAGATTTAAGGAATGAATATTCCATCCGACCATGAACACTCACCTATATTCTTTACTTTTCCATTCATTTTTTTCTTATTCCATGGGATTACTATTTCGTGAACCAAACATGTCATATAATCCCTTGAGTAATTATTGCTTGTCTGAATAAACCTTTCACTCATGCTTTATTTAGCTTCTAACTCATCTAACTTTGCATCAACCCAAATCAAACCAAAATGTCCTACCAAAAGATATTAGCATCTTATCGACTGAATTACCACACATCACCATTTAATTATTACTTGAGGAAATTTCTACTATCGATGTTGCATTTTATTCGTTTCAATGTTGCAGATGACATTAAACATACATGTAAACTTATAGTTACTGGAGATGATGTTTCAATTGCCTAGCAAACTCCGGTTATCTTTGCAGATACCGTTTGCCTCCAGCGCCTCATAACCGCTTCCTCTATTTCCCTCTCACTCCTAACAACCTCTTTCCTTCCATTACTCGTTTCAGCAACCGCAACACTTTTAACTGCAACTTTCCCGGGTACTGACTCCATTTCCTTCAAAACTTGCTCCATATTTGCAACAAGTCTCTCTGCCAGGCCTCGGCTGAAGTCCTCTCTCACCACCACCCGAAGCACCGCTATGTGCTGGGCGTCTGGTGGCATTGTGTAGGCCGGAATTATCCACCCGAATCTCCTCAGATTTTCTGACAACTCAAACACCGTGTACTTAGTTGTGTCTTTTAGGGACATGGCCAAGAGAGGCACCCCGATGTCCTTTGAGAGAATGTTGAACCGACCCGTTTTCTCGAGTCCTTCTTTTAGTATCCTTGCATTTTCCTTGCAGCTTTCCATGATCTCCTTATACCCCTAGTAGAAAAAAGGTCTAGATATAAGAAAAATTGATCCGATAGTCAGCTTTATTTTCTCAAATCTGCTTTTTTTGGTCGATATTTCCTGATACATGTTAAAATGTGTTATGTAAACACATAGTTTTGAACTAATTTGACAAAAAAGGCTGAAAGTTTTTGCAAATTTCATTTCAATATATATGAGCTTTGTCAAATTCGAAGTTGCATAGACATTTCAGCAAATTAGAAACTAAGTCAAAAAACCTAAAGTTGAAATAAATCAAATAGGTCCAACATTAAAACTTTATACATCTCAAACCAGTTTAAAAAACATGTTCCTAGAGATGCGTAGAAATTTGTAACCGAGACAAGTATTTTTCTACTACGAAAAAGCCAAAAATGTGCGAAAACATTTAAACAATTACCTGAAACCCAAGCCTTATAAACTGATAATATTGAGCAATTATTTGACTAGACCCTGTCAAAACATAAAAACAGAGTTTATGAACAAAATAAAATGCTACAAAAACTAAACAAGTTGGACGAATCACGATAATAGTAGCCATTTTTTTCGATTTATTTACCTTTGGAGAAGTTGAGAGTGAAAGTGGGTTGATCAGAGCCGAGATAGTTGATATGAAAGACAAGATCTTCCGGCAAATCCTCTTTGGTTTGCCAAACAACCCAACCGACATCTGCATAAACTAAGCCATACTTATGACCACTTACATTGATGCTCTTAACCAATGGCAACCGAAAATCCCATTCGAGATCCGGGTAAATAAAAGGCGCTATGAACCCGCCACTAGCAGCATCCACATGGATTGGTGTGTCCCAGCCGGTTTGCTCATTCTTTTTGGTGAGAAGTTCATTGAGAAGTTGCACATCTTCGAATTCCCCGGTTAAAGTCGATCCTAAAATGGCTGCAACACAAATCGTGTTCTCATCTACCATCTCAACTGCTATTTCGGGGTCCATTACATAGTATCCTTCTCTTAGCTTCACTTCCTTTAGTTCTACTTTGAAGTATCGGGCGAACTTCTCCCAACATACCTATATAAGTGACAAATTTAGACACCTCAATATCTCTTAACCAAAAAAAATATTATACGGAATATTAGTTGCACCATATCGGTTAGACTAATCGAGGCTGCTTATTAGAGGTACGGCCTATAGAAGTAAATTCTCAGGTAAATTATTGCTATGGCTGATGAATTTAGCAGGGAAAGCTTTTCCTTGAAGATGCACTAGCTAGCAACGGAAAGTTTGTTTCGTTGCAGTATTACAAAAATTTAAATATTGAATATAATTGCAAGGGAAATCGAGAGTCTAACAATTATGCAGAGCTTTGATTTTCTTGCAGTTATTTTGGGTGTTTGGATCAAAGGCAGTAATTTTTATTCAAGTATGTTCAAATAGGAACAATGAAATGCAACTATGAATTAAGAACATGGGAAATTGTAGTTAAACCTGCACGTTAGCTCCGGTAACTATATTGGGTTTATCAAAAGGTTTTCCCCGAGCCTTCATCTTGTTTTGCCATTTTCTTTTGAAAGCCAAACCCGCAAGCATTATAGCCTCCGATGATCCAACGGTCCCCGTTCCAACAGCAGTTTCACCATCTCCAACCGGGGCATTAAACAGATAAGCTATCATATTCACACACCGGTTCTACAAGGCCAGGACAAGAACATAAGAACAAATATGTTATAGAATATAAACATGTTATAGAACAAATGTGTTATAAAAACCAATGAGAAAAGTAGGTGCCTGGAGCTCGGTGGTAACGGGATACTCATCCATGTCGACGTAGTTCTTGTTAATGGAAGCCATGATCAAATCGTTACATTGAGGCTCCATCCAAGTTGTGACAAATGAGGCTAAGTTAAGCCTCGGGTTTCCATCTAACATTAACTCGTAGTTTATCACTTGATATGCTGCTTCCTTTGGTATTGACTTCTCCGGCATCTTGAATCTGCACCAATTTCTTCTTTGTTAGTTTTCTTCAAATCAAACCGAAAAACAATATGGATTTTGAAACCAAAAATATGTAACTTTAAACCTTAATTTAAGAATTCTGTAAGTTCTTTCTAAGATCATTATTTTTCGTCCCGCATGAAATCTGTACTTAAATTGACTCTTAAGATCCAAATTTAGTGAAGATAATTGTTTATCATATTTATAAGTAATCGTTAAGCAGAGGAAGCAGAAAATGAGCAATTTATCTCAGCATTTTATAGTTTCATTTTTTTTGTTTCATTTTTGATTGAGTACTTTCAACTTTACCGTGAGCAAAAAACAGTTATAGTATCGGTTCCAAACAATAATTTATGCTTTCAACACTATTATTCCAACAATTTATTCTCGTAAAATTTTATAAAACAACAAATTTTGGCTTTCACGCTAATTAATCATGAAATACTTGATATTTTGAAACAGAAATTTGAAAAAAGCAATTTCAGATTAACCGCAATAAACATTTTTTTATGCGGCAGTAGCACTTTTTTAAATACTAGAGTACACGTGTCCAGGAAAATTGGAACCTGCCTCTTCATTTCAACTATGTTTGTTTGTTATAATGCTAAGATCGATCCAAGTACAATGAAGAATCTAATAAATTTCCCACAATAATAGGAAAACAAAGTTGATGGATGTAATTTATATTTAGAAGAGAATGTCCCATAATTACAATATTAAAGATATTATATACAAATTAGCATGACCATTCGAATATTTACTCAAGAAACTGCTAATGTTTTGCGGCCAGATTATATATTCAATGAACTAATTTACAATATTGAGTTTCTAATTCAATGAAAAAGAAAGGGAAACCTGGGAAGGGGAGAGCGAACATAGCGAGAAGCAAAGGTAGAGTGCAGAACCTCATCAGAGTCTCTAATGTCTGTTGTTATCACCATTTTTTTCTTTTTTTATAGAGGAATTAACAAGAGTGAAATAGAAGAATTTGATGATTTGATTTGAGAAGCAAAAGTTGAATGGCTTTATTCCCTCTAGAAAAACCGCAATTATGCTATGTGTCCCTTCTTTCTCATTGTCTATTTGAAGTTTACGGTTTTGACTTCTTTGTCTCTTTGTTTAGGTTCATTGTGTATTACCATGTAACATGGTTCTTTTTAAAAGGTTTCTTGTTTGACGGTTCAGTAATTTTATGGTTTCAAACATTATTAAACTCCAATATTTTTACTATAAAACCATCCGGCTCTGCCTAGACCAGGGTATGAAGCCCACTGCCTGGGACGAACCCAGGGGGACAAAATTCAATAGATGAAATTTCAAAATAAATATAATATTAAGTAAATTCTATGCAATAAAATAATAACAAACGTAAATTTTGGTGGATATTATATAGCCAATTCATCTTTGACTATCAAAAGTCAATATACAAAACAAGGATATATCAACTTAGCTAGATTTGCCCTTTTAGTGTTTTTCTGAATATTAATCAGTTGATTGTCTAACTTGTTACTGAAAATAATGCAAGCATAAATTATAAATATAACATATACAAGTAAAGTATAATAACATATATGCATAAATTTATTTGTACATATAATAAAATATGGTAACTTTTTTTAACAATGTAAGTCTTTGTTTTCAAATATTTAGTTCATAAATGTTCATGTAGTAATTAGAGATGATATGTTATTAGGGTAAATAAGATAAGAAGAAGGTATGTGGGAGTAAAAAAACAAAGCAAAATAAATTGAAAAAACAAATAAAACAAAGCAAAATACAAGTGAGAAGTGTAAATTGCAAAATATAGGACCTTTTAAAATTTGGAGGGTGTAATGAGCGAAAATTGCCAACTTTATGGGTGTATTTATGCGTTTGGCCAACCTATAATGATCTATAATGTTATTTTGTGAACCTATAACAACCTATATGTTATTTTGTAAACCTATAATGATCAATAATGTCATTTTGTAAGCCTATATATACTACATCATACGACATTATAGAAAAATTCTATAATATTATAGGAAATTTTTATGACATTATAGAAAATTTTACGACATTATAGATCATTATAGAAAAATTCTATAACATTATAGATCATTATAGGAAATTTCTATAATTTGAATTTTTTTCATAAAAAATATATCAATATGGATCTTGTTTTAAGGATAAAAATAAAACAAACAAAATATTCTAAAGAACCGAGTCTAAAAAATCAACGATTTGATAGATATGACAATTTTTTAAGTTTTGAAAATTCGAATTAACTAAGGGAGAGAAGACTGATAGTGACATCTGATAGAGAGTTATGGATGAGAGGATGAGAATGCAAAAAAAGGACAAAAAGAAAAGAGTAAAAGTATAAATAAAAAACTGAATGTGATATAAGCAAAAATAAGTAGGAGGTTTATGAAAGTAACAATATGTTGTAAAAAGCCGTCAAGAGCTCCTTCTCCTCTCTCAAGATCTTGTTCTTCGTTTGTGAGTTTTTTTTATAGGGAGGGAGAAATAGTCTGTCAAGGCTTTTTCTCCCTCCCAATCTTTATTTTCCTGTCTTTTGTTTTATTTTCGGTGTTTTGTTGATAATAATCTGTATATTTTTTATCATCATCTATATTGTCGTCTTCAATCACAAATCTGTTGCTACAAAACTCAATATTGATTAATAGTTGGGTTGGATGTCATCTGCCTTTAGACAAGATACTTGGTTATCTTTCACAGTTAGCACCTCAGATCTCTCTTCATTCAGCAAAAAGAGTTTCAGATCTACAATACTGGTTGAGGTTATGGAGTAAGTAAGTACTTGATGATTGACATTTTCAAAATCGTTAGTTGTAGATTATGAAAAATATGTTGCAGTTTGTTTAAGTCTTGTCCATGGACAAGTTTGTCTTGCTACTATAGCATGTGTTAAATTGTTTGTGTTGTCGTGTTTTGTCCGATGTTTTAACATCGGTTTATAATTTCTTTGTTTTAGATAGTCTATGTTTTCACTCTGCGAATCATGTTGTAGCTAGTACAACAGATTCTTCGATATGTAGGGGGACTTGTCCACCTTGAATTAGAGTTGTAATTGTCTCTGATTTGATTTTATAGACTATATTCTTCAGTAAAAAAACAATATGTTGTAAAAGAAAGTATATAGTAAAATTTCTCCTTTTTTATTAAACCTTTTGGCCCATTATCAGTTTGTGACAAAACTAATCAATCCGGCCTGTTAAGTCCTGTAGTATATTGTATGGTGACAAGCATCGGTTATACTAAACAACACCCTCCAAAAGCATTACCACATCATAAAAATTAGGGTAAACAATTATAATCTTCTTAAGGTTTGATATAATAGACTATTATCTCCTTACGTTTTTTCAATATAATTATCACGTCCCTAAATTTTGCTTCCATCCAACTATTACACTCTTCCATCCAAATTCTTCACTTTTCCATCCAAATAAATCATAGTTAGACATATTTACCCTTTTTCATTCTTTATTCATTTTATTTTATGATATACATCACTTGAATAATTATGTTCATTTTTTATAAAAAAAATCAATGAACTAAAAATCACTTAGAAAAGAATTATCATGTTTCTCCCTAATTTTTGAGAAAAATAATTTATAAAAAATTATAATTCGTTTATGAAGAAAATGTTCTCTTTTTTAATTAATTTATTACTACAATAAATTTCTATTGAAGCCTACAACTTTTACTAGATATGTCATGAAATATTACCAGCTTATTAAGCAGTAGGAAAACAAGAAGAAATGGTTGATCTTATATCGGATTTTAAGTCTGGAGTGAGTCTAATTTGAGAATAAAATAATGAAACTAAAAATTTTGAATACGATAAACTAATAATTTGCAACACGTATCTCATTATTATATGACACTTTCTAAGTAACATTTTCTAAGTCAAATGTATTATTGATTTGTAGTTTTCACTTTCTATTCAATATAATTGTAAAGCTCTACTTTGTTGTCTTAAAAATTTGCATTTATTATTATTATTATTATGTGTTGGTCCCCTTGGGCAATATAACACGTGTCAGAGGGGGGGGTGAATGACTTTTTAGCGTTAAATATGTTTTAAATGCAGTCTTTAGAAAACCTTTTCATTTTTACCCCTTCTGATCAGCGACGAAGTATCTTCGCTGATATTGACACAGGCGCGCTGAGAATATTAAGTCTCAGCGAGCTTTTTCAGTGACTGGAATTTAAGTGCAATATGAATGCAGCACTGATATGTCAGCAAAGCTGAGTGATCAGTGGGTTAGTCAGTAAAAAGCAAAGTAAGCGAAATCACCAGCGCGATATATCCTGGTTCGGCTACCGTCGCCTACTCCAGTCCCCGGATACCATCTCCGAGATTTTTCACTAGTGACTCCTTATCGGCGGAGAAGCCTTCTTACAGAGTTTTCCAG